>JAPYMA010001499.1:0-25528 GCA_035041965.1 Anisakis pegreffii | reverse complement strand
GCACCGATAAACGAGATCGTTATCGGTACTGCAGCAATCAGCTGTATCACTGACGGCGGTTGAGCATGGAATACCGTATCAGCGAGTAGCGATAAAGGTATCGACATTGATAGAGATATTGAGGCAGCCAATGAGCTTGTTAGACCGGTTGCTTGCAGCCATAGGTAATCGCTGAATACCGTACCAACAATACCGTTCAACATCAGCATTGATAATTGCTTGCCATCCGGTAATGGAAACAACTTCTCGATTGATGCATAATCTAACCAAAGTAATAATGGAGAATAGACGGTTATTGTGAGAACACCGACCATGCCTGCAATTGAATCGCTTCGAAGTTCGTGAGTCATTAATATACATTCACTAATATACTTCTGATCACCATCAAAATTTCATTTCAACAATATTCACTCATCATAAATTTCATTATTAACTTTAAAAAAGAAACCACTCATTACTATAATGAATTAATTAAGTTAGTGTTGCTGAAAGAAAATATTATATTCATACGATAATTTTGGCTTGTGTTTTCAAACAATTTTGAGTAGATGCTAAAACTGTGATTGACGATTAGACAATCTTCGAAGGATCATTTCATGATCAACATCACTGATTCTTTCAGGCTTATCCTGCACAAATTCGCAACTCTCACGTGAGAAGATGCGGTTGAAAGAAACGATAATAAGAATGGAATGCAACAAATGAAAAGAAAAAAAACAAAACAAAAGATGATAGACTTGATTGGTTATTTCCGTTAAAGACGTCAGCTCAAATCCATACTCGATTAGCTCAAAAACATATCTGAGCAAATATTTGATTAACTGACCAAAAAACAAATCACTACAATTAACTCATCTAAAATCCGTATAGAAAACGACAGTGTAGAAACAGCGCATACAAGAACATTATTTATTATCTATAATCAGAAGTGCATTGCACAGAATTCTGTGCAATATTGATTTTCGATCTTAACCGAAATTTATAAAACGCCTGAATAATTCAGATCACAATCACATGAAACTGAAGAATAAAAACAAGGAGAAAAAGAAAGGAGGATAGTAGAGACACGAAGATAACGAGAATTGCGAATAAAAATGAGGAATAATGTTCTACAAAATGAAGATTCTCGATAAAAATCTTGTCATCTATCATCATATGAATCATTAAGATGCCCTTCGAAATTATCAGAAAAAAGATGGGAACATGAGTTCGATCGAACAGTTCAGAAGTTTGCATCATAGCGAAAGAAAGCTGTATGTTTTCACTGATAACGCACAGAAAACGCACTGCATAAGAGCACACTTTTCACGACGCACTCATTTAAGCAAAATTTAAATTCAGCAGTAGAAACGTAATGAGTTCTCATTTGCGCACAAAATAACAGAGAGGTTACGTTTCATCAGAACAACAATAGTATAATATGATAGTTCTCTTTTCCACGACTAACAATATTTATAAAGATAAATTTGATGCGCAAGATGAAGTCAATCATCAAGCACTGAAAATTAACCGTCCTACAAACTCTCTTTTCCGACTGTTAGAGTTTTTCGAAAGTTTTTTTCTAACAGTCGGAAAAGAGAGTTTGTAGGACGGTTAATTTTCAGTGCTTGATGATTGACTTCATCTTGCGCATCAAATTTATCTTTATAAATATTGTTAGTCGTGGAAAAGAGAACTATCATATTATACTATTGTTGTTCTGATGAAACGTAACCTCTCTGTTATTTTGTGCGCAAATGAGAACTCATTACGTTTCTACTGCTGAATTTAAATTTTGCTTAAATGAGTGCGTCGTGAAAAGTGTGCTCTTATGCAGTGCGTTTTCTGTGCGTTATCAGTGAAAACATACAGCTTTCTTTCGCTATGATGCAAACTTCTGAACTGTTCGATCGAACTCATGTTCCCATCTTTTTTCTGATAATTTCGAAGGGCATCTTAATGATTCATATGATGATAGATGACAAGATTTTTATCGAGAATCTTCATTTTGTAGAACATTATTCCTCATTTTTATTCGCAATTCTCGTTATCTTTGTGTCTCTACTATCCTCCTTTCTTTTTCTCCTTGTTTTTATTCTTCAGTTTCATGTGATTGTGATCTGAATTATTCAGGCGTTTTATAAATTTCGGTTAAGATCGAAAATCAATATTGCACAGAATTCTGTGCAATGCACTTCTGATTATAGATAATAAATAATGTTCTTGTATGCGCTGTTTCTACACTGTCGTTTTCTATACGGATTTTAGATGAGTTAATTGTAGTGATTTGTTTTTTGGTCAGTTAATCAAATATTTGCTCAGATATGTTTTTGAGCTAATCGAGTATGGATTTGAGCTGACGTCTTTAACGGAAATAACCAATCAAGTCTATCATCTTTTGTTTTGTTTTTTTTCTTTTCATTTGTTGCATTCCATTCTTATTATCGTTTCTTTCAACCGCATCTTCTCACGTGAGAGTTGCGAATTTGTGCAGGATAAGCCTGAAAGAATCAGTGATGTTGATCATGAAATGATCCTTCGAAGATTGTCTAATCGTCAATCACAGTTTTAGCATCTACTCAAAATTGTTTGAAAACACAAGCCAAAATTATCGTATGAATATAATATTTTCTTTCAGCAACACTAACTTAATTAATTCATTATAGTAATGAGTGGTTTCTTTTTTAAAGTTAATAATGAAATTTATGATGAGTGAATATTGTTGAAATGAAATTTTGATGGTGATCAGAAGTATATTAGTGAATGTATATTAATGACTCACGAACTTCGAAGCGATTCAATTGCAGGCATGGTCGGTGTTCTCACAATAACCGTCTATTCTCCATTATTACTTTGGTTAGATTATGCATCAATCGAGAAGTTGTTTCCATTACCGGATGGCAAGCAATTATCAATGCTGATGTTGAACGGTATTGTTGGTACGGTATTCAGCGATTACCTATGGCTGCAAGCAACCGGTCTAACAAGCTCATTGGCTGCCTCAATATCTCTATCAATGTCGATACCTTTATCGCTACTCGCTGATACGGTATTCCATGCTCAACCGCCGTCAGTGATACAGCTGATTGCTGCAGTACCGATAACGATCTCGTTTATCGGTGCTGCTTTCTTACGTTCTACATCGGATATGAAAGTTGATGTAGATGTGGTATCATCATCGTCGCCATTGGATTGTGAACAGGGTTTAAGTTTAATTGACGACGATAGTTTAGATGATGATCAAGGATTGTAACTGTAACGGCATCATTATTAAGTGATAGTTAGGCTGTTATCATTACTCGATGAGGGAGGTGTGTCTTTTGGTAATTTCATTTCGGTTGTTACGTTTAATGAGGACCGAGTTTGTAAAAGGGAATTTTGGAACGACCTCGACCCGCTCTGCTCTCATCGAATGAAGAGAATATGAGAGAAAAAGACAAAAAGTCAGCAGTAGTAGCAGCAGCAATATAATCGACCTTGTATGCAACCACCAATTGAGCCGAGCGAACCCACAGCCCACAGAGCGCTTTCGTTTTCGAACCAGTTGACTGTTGAATAACGCCTGTTTCACGGTCGTCTTCTTCATCTCATTCTCACATCATCTGTACCCTTAATTAATTAATAAAGCTTGTCTGTCTCTGATCTAATGCTTGTCTCGGGAGTTCCCCCTCGGCCAGTGGCTACTTTACGTCGCGTATCACCCACATCAATGCCTTTGCCTTCATTATCACCATCAACATTATTAAGTGCTGGTTCATTATCTGCATTCAAGCCTATTCTACCCACCACTTCGGATTCATTCTTCGTTTCGGCTCTTAATTCGTTGATTGTTCCGAGCGATGGCAAGTCCAGTCCTGATCGAAGTTCAGCTCCAGCTTGCACTGACAGTTAGTCCTCTATTCTTTTTACTTCTGTTTCAATGCCTTTCCATCCATTTTTGAATGTTTCCAATTTCTTGCTTGTCGTTCCAGGTTTTTAGAATTATTGTTACTTTCTCTTCTTTTCCTCTGCGTTAAACGATACGGTTTTATTAATAACTGGTTTATTGGTATAGGTGAAATGTAGCAGAGATGAGTGAAACTTGATCATAATTGTTGTTAATGCCATGCTAAAAGGGAATGCAAATTGTGAACGGATGCGAAAACGGGGTTGTGTTTCAAGGTAAGGAAGGGGCTGTCAGCAAAGGGAGAATGAATGGCGCACGCAGCATGTGACCTTGCGACCTGCACGCCTATCAATCCAGGTCAGCCGCTCGCCTCCATTTCATTCAGCGATAGATTGAAAGACAGCAATAGAAAGTAGATAAGTAACGTGTTTTTGCGTTTCCTTCCTGCCGTTCAAGGTCACCGTGCACCTTCAATGTACCTACCTATTTCATCTTGTCTCGTTACCTGTCTCATCCGCATCCATCTATCCGCACGTATTCGATTATAATTCTCTCGTTTCATTCATTCATAAATAATAATAATCAACACACATAAAACCCCGACAAACACAAATCCTTTTTCCAACTTCACATTTCAGGTTCAGATAATAACAGTACAACTGGTGGTGCTACTACTCTTCTTTGTCAAGTATGTTCCGATCGTGCCTCCGGCTTCCATTATGGTGTGTTCGCATGCGAGGGATGCAAGGTAGCAACTTCAGCTTCATCTAGCACCCACAAATAAATGGTCAATTGTGCGGGCGTAGTCCAATAATTAGTGTCCTCATAACCGAATAAAAAGTTTTCACCGTTTTATAACTATCATTTACAATAGTAGCATACTTCATATTGCCAATTAAGTGACAGCAACATATCATGAAACAACGTTCAGTTGAGACACATCATGGTTGCTTCAGCATTATATTCGTTCGAATTGATTTACCCGAAGAGGACATTCGTTTGACCTCGAACGATGGTGAACATTTTCATGTCATAGTGAAATCATTTTATGCCCTGTACTCTTATGATTAGCAAAGACTTTTCTCTTGGTTCGATGATGGAGAATTTCACTGAATTTTTCACCAGCAAGAAAAATAAGTTTACGATGAGGAGCGATTGAATAAAATGCAAAAGAGACAGATCTTACCTTATATGAAATCAACAGTTGTGTGCTTGATTCATTTCGTATCCCATTAATTGATTCTTTTCATAGAATATTTTTGCACACAGATAGCCTTGACTTGTTTTATTGTACACAAAATATACATCTCTGTTGATCATAAGCAATCATTCGTTTTAAGTGCATTTTTTCGGATGAAACTTCATCAATGATAGTGATGATGATCAATTTTTTGAAGCAAAAATGATCCGAAATTGATTTGTTTATATTTCGTTTCATTTCACGCCAATGAATCCTGTCATCTCTGTCAGTAACAGAATAGAATAGAGAAGAGGTGTTTTTCTGTGCACGATTAAGCAAACCGCCGTTTAGTTTCATTGTCATCAGTTGTGATTAACATTTGGTGATTCATTAGAAACCACTCAAGTAAATTGTTACATTTCATTGTAAAACTTTCCTATGAATGATTGATCGAATCAGATTCTTTAATCTGGATGGGCATTGCACAGCAAGATTGTAGATTTGATTGGTCTTTCGAACAATTCAAATAAGTCAGTGATTGAGTATTACAGTTCATAATTACGCTTATTCGTGTAATTCTACTTGCTTGATTGACATTGTTTCGGATTTCATCATTTGGAAATACTCTATTTGGTTTTCTGATTAGTTGTACTTTGTTTGGGTTTTATTGTTAGAGATGAGCATATCGTGCTTCTATGGAAAATACAAATCTAGAATGTCATCCTTATAAAACTGAGCAAAGCGTTAATTTCTATTCTTTTAAAGGGCTTCTTCCGTCGTTCGATTCAACAAAAAATTCAATACAGACCATGTACTAAGAGTCAACAGTGTGCAATCGCAAGAAACAACCGGAACCGATGTCAATATTGCCGTTTGAAAAAGTGCATTGCAGTCGGGATGTCTCGAGATGGTTTGTTGTTATTTATTTGCTTCAGTTTTATCCAGATTCACTTGTCCAAACTGCAAAATTTCTTCTCTCACAATGTTTTTATTTTTTTGCAATTACAGTGGTTCTGTTTGGCGCAGAACAGTTGATGCATTATTATCGAATTACACCATTAGCAGGATAGTATAGAATGGATCAGCTGAAAACAATAGTGATAAACACTGTTTGAAACATTGATAGTCAATTCTTTGCTGGTATTATGTTCATCCGTATGCTTTTCGTTTAGGTATCACTGTATGCAATCAATCGCCTTTTTATCTCGCATATCACCTTTTTGCGTTCTCATTCAAAATTAGTTGCAAGGTAAACTGTCTTATATCATCGTGGATGTGAAAATTTCTCTCAGCAGTGGTATACAGTGATATGTCCTCAAAGAACATCGTCATCAGCAATCGAAATAATCCCTTACATATGTGAATTGCTTTGTCTATCACTTTCATCAACGAGTTCAGCTCAAATCGCACTAACATTAATTTTATTCAGGAAAGAAGCATTGTCTTCATTCAAATTGAAAAGATAGTTCAGAGTTGAATGATTAATGAAACATTCTCTCATTAAGGACTGAACAGCCGAGCAGTGATAATAAAGTTCAGCGGTAGTGAAATAGTATTATTTTGTCAAGCGAATGAAAATTCGTAAATATTCGTTCAAACCACATTCAGTATATTTCACCGTCAGTAGCTGTTAAATTTTTGATGAATATTACGTTTCATTGTTATGTGAATAAGCGAAATATTTTGCGATCAATTAAATTTGAGATTTGGTTCGAATAGAGTTTATCAGAATTGAATCAACTAGATATACGTCTTCTTTTCATATCATTATTATCGGTCTTGCTGCTTTATTGGTTGCATTTCTGTTGCTTATCTTGTTTTATATCAGCAATTTGCTTTTTGTGTTCAGTTTCACTGAAATTATGTCATTGTGATTCACTCAAGTACTGAATCACTCACCCAGCTCGTTCGTCCTTTATCACTTAGCGAATTCAGTTCTAAATAAACAACAGCTTTTTATGATTGATGATCTGATCCATACATTGTTGTTTCAGCTGTGAAGTTAATTCGACACTTTCAGTATAGATAGATGATTTATAAACACTCTCACTGTATATCATTATTAGTTATTACTATTATTATTATCATTATTATCATTCTGTGAAGAGGAGCGAAAAATCTTTTAATGCCATAGATCTCTCAAATCATTTTCAGTTGTTTTTTAATCTTACAATTAGTGTTCATAGCGCTTGTTGTTAGTCAAAAAGTGTGAATGATATTTGAAGCTTGTGAAAAAAAGGATGGTTATGTTCAGTGTTGATAGAGTAGACTTCTATAAATTGTGACAGTAGCACTATTGTGTTGATATCATCGGTGTTTGTTTCTCATCATAAGTACGTTATAAGAACATGATAATATTGTCATGAAGTCATTGTCATGAAGTCATGATTGCTTTTTAACTTGAATTAACATATTTAATCCTTTGATTGTTCAACGATTCGGACAGTCACATACTTGAAGTGAGATTGAAGTAAATAATGGGGATTGATGAAAGAGAATGGCAAATTAGGTAACCGATCGAGTGTAACGAGTTGTTGAGAACGAGAGGACATGACGTTTCGTACTGTAAGAAATTGGGGTATGCGGATTGGAGGGCAGGCGAACAAGTAAGCAATAATCAAGCAGTGAATTTGTTGCATTCAACTGGAAGGAACGCCATCGAATGTGCGTTTATGTGTGTATATGCATATGTTCGTTGGCTTGCAACGACGACCGTAATTGTGTGGTGGTGATGGTTATATGGCCTTGGCACTCGTCTCATTCCGCTATTTTCACTTTCTTTTCGACGATGATTCAATCATTCTTTGATTTGATGCATTAAAAAAAAACTTATTTTAACGCTGATGCTGAATTGAGATTGAGACACACGGTATGTGAATGTCACATTGCAATGCACATTACTTATTTTAATGATAAGAGTTTTTATCATCTACCTAGACGTACGCGTTATTAATTATATACTTATAATTATATACGCATCTAAATGCACGCATAAACAGCAATTAATTTTCATTCAGCTTATCCTCCTTAATTTGAAAGTTTTGATTTTTATGGGAGTATTCACCGAACGGTAATTTCATCGTTTCGTTTTCGCCGTTAATTTATTTAATTTATGTTGTTGATATCGTATAAATGAAGCATGCAACAGAACACACAAATAAGTTAGTTCATGAATGAGTGCAGTGTGAAAGATGGGGACTGTTCAGCCAGGCGATAGATATTTGATGAGGAAAAGCACTAGATGCTAACGGTTTGAAAGTTTGAATGATATTCCAAGCTTTTCCACCAATATTAAGCATGCTTGAATTTTGAGATTCTCATTACCTCTCAACGCTGGGTGTAATTGATGGATGATGAAAGAGGAGTGTGGTGATAATGATGCGCGGTAATGATGGAAAGCATCTTATTTTATAAGAGAGAAGTATGTGTTCCACACAAAACCCTCAGCTTGTGTCACTAATGAAGTAATTGCGTTGACCCTTTCAGCTTCATCTTTCAGTATCAGTTCAGTCATTCATTTTGAGGTATTCGAAAAAATAATTGGATGACTGCATTCAGCTGTACGATTTGGACGAGTACCGAAACGTGAGAAGGCACGTATGGTGGAGGAGATGGCTCGTACATCAGTACGTTCATTACTCGATGCATTATGCGCCGAGGTGGAAGACGAGCAGGTGATGATTGAGGCATGCGATAACGCCTTCAGTATACTAGCTCAGTCGGTCCAGAATTATGCGATCACAAGTGCGACTGCAACTACCACAAACAACAGCTATCAATCGGATTTACGATGTCCATTCAGGTAGGAGCAACTCCAGACGGTGATGTGCCCATCATCCTACATACTTCATCTGTCGCTTTCATTTATCCACTCAGTCAAGTTACTGTGTGTAATTTTGCAACGTAACAAGTTTTATCAATCACCAAAGTTAATGTGGGAATTATTTGATCGAAACAGAACCATTTCAAATACATAGAACATATTGGATACATAGAACGGTATCAAGTTGTAATAAAACCAAATGTATACCCATCATTCATTCCCTCTTCCATAGTTGCTGTTGAAAAGAGTTGCATTATTGCATTTCTTTGACATGTTTTGTTGCAGATCGAACAGTTATTTACCAATACTGAAAGCTGTTGTTGACTTTTCAACATCGATCCCCGGATTTCATTTGATATTTCAACAAGATCGTGTACAGTTACTGAAGGTAAAAGTTCGATCGTACCAAATTCCTATATCATTTTTTCGTGATATTGCTTGACCATTTACGATAGTGTACCGTTATCCAGTTTTCGTCAAGGGACTGTAACTCAATGCACTGAAGAAACAGTAAGGAAAAACATTTAGAGGAACAACCATGTTATAATTCTTTATCACTGACTCTGTGTGTGGTCATTTGAGTCATCAATTATGGGATATTTATGCATAATTTTGCTTTTGAATAGCAAGTAACACAAACTTAAGATCAAAACAGTGGGTTTCTTCTTTGTTTCTGAGTCTTTGAAACAGCGAATTTGCTATGCAATAGATTTCTGAATTACTCATTTGAAATTTTATTAAAGAAACTGTTCAAAAGTAGAACGAGTGGAAAATAACAAATTTTTTAAAATGATTAATTGTCGTACGTTGAAAATATGAAATGTACATGTATTATAGTGACAGATTTTTTCGAATTTCGGAATTTCTGGGATCATAGCTCAGAGAAATATACAGTTTGGTGAAACAACATATATGGAAATTTAGCATCAAAAAAATCAATATAAGAGATGACTGGGTCGGCTTGATTTTCGCCAGAGATGCCATAGTTCACGATTTTCAGATTTTGGAGATTCCAAAGTCTTACTACCCCCATAAGATGATTTCTGTTGGCTTGAAATCAACCTGTATGGAAGTTTGCTTCAAAAAGATCAGTCTGAAATGTCGCTGGGTTACAGTGTTTTTTGCCCAAGGCGCCTAAGTGCACACCATGAATGGCGCAACCTCTCAGCCCAATTTTTTTTCGAAAATTGAAATTCGTGCACTTCGGCATTTAAAGCGGAAAAAATTTAACTAGGCAGTCTGTTGAGTTCATTTTTTTGGGCGAATTTTTACCTACTCTATTTTGAGGCTAAGAAGTGTATTTCTCTGAGGGTGGACTTGCACTTTTCAGAGTTCCATTTTTTCCATACAAAAATTGTTTGTATATAAATAAGAAGTAATAATCACCTAAGCCACAATGATGTCAATGTTTACCTAACCCATGATGTCAATCAATGTTTATTTTTTGCAGGGTTCGGTTTTTCAAGCGGTACTGCTCGCAATGTTACCAACACGTTTCTGTGCTTCCGTCGCTTCATCATTTTTGTTGAGTGGACGAGTTTCTGGTGAATCTGGTCGTTTCTTTACAGACTCTCTGATCGATTTTGTCCAACGATTCCGACAGTCGGCACTGAGTGAACGACAACTCGGTTTACTATGTGCACTAGCAATCTGTCATCCGGAAGGGATCTCCTTACAACAACCTTCGTTGGCTGAAAATCTCCATGAACGTCTCTCATGCTTACTACATCAATCGCTTTCATCATCGTCAATAACTGTAGCACCAGCAAACAATACTTCATCATCTATTCAAGTTGTTTTGGCTGCATTGACTGATCTACGAACGCTACATACGCTACATCAAGAAAAACTGCAAGCAATTCGTTTCACGTCAATTTCGACTGCAGCCGATTATTCGTCACGGTCGCAATGTTCCAATTCATCAATCGGCTCTTCGATAGATGAGAACAGTTCAAAAGTTGTGAGTGCTGCAGATGTGTCACCAACAGCTGCAGCGGTAGCTGTAAGTTTGGAAAATAGCGCACTGATGTCGTCATGCTCATCCGATGGCGGTTATTATTGCAATTGCAATTCGTCAGCACATATGCGTCAGGCGACATCATCACCTCAGCAGCACTCATCGCTTCGTTCCTCATTCGTCGATCGACATCGTGCGATCGCAACTCTTCTCGAGAAACCACCTTCTCGTTGTATACCAACTGCACATCGTCATCGTACTGCAGCATTCTCATTTGATTTCATACCTTGCGATGAGCAACCACTTAACTTGAGTATCAAAAAGAGTGCGCAAATTTGAATTTAACTCGATTCCATATTCCATCTCACACTTATACATTGCCTATATGCTGCTACTGTTACACAAAAATAACACATTCAACAAATTGTTTGAGCATTAACGGTACTGTATCGACGGGAACGTAGCGTACTCTGCCAACGAAGCATCGCTCGTGGATAGCAAACTTGAACGAACTCCTTTCGGAATTTCTCTGCAATAGATATCGCACTCTTAAATTATGTTCTCCACAATGGGTCATTAGACACATCATTTGATAGTATCGAAGTTTTCGTAAACACATTTCTAGATATTATCTAAGAATGCGCGTTGCAATTAATTGTTCATTAAGATCACTGCTCAAAGGATGTTTAATATCATTGTTGTTGGTAAACGTCTTTATGGGTTTTTCAATTCATGAAAGAGGAACGAAAGTGAAGATGTAGCAAACTTTCACTGAAACTAATTGCTATTGAAACATATGAGCGTCTGCGCGTTTTGCGTGTATTATAATTTAATTGTTCGTTTTCATGCGATCGCTTTTACTGATTTTGTACGTTGTTGTATTGTTTAGTTTTTCATCCTCGAGCTCTTTTTTCATTAATTTCGTGTAATTTTCGAACTCACTGCATCTCTATATTCGTTAATGTAATGAATTTTTGTGTTCTATATACTGCTGTAAAGTTATACTTATGTTGTGATTGCACTCTGATTAAAAGCATCCTTTTATCAGTCATCATTTATGATTCGTTTCTCTGAAGAGACATAATCTTTTCTACGTGTAATGCTGTTCTTGATATGAGACTAATATTGCCAGTTGCATACGAAATGCCCAGATGAGGTTCATCGCAGTATTTTTGAATGATCGATCCAAGGGATGAATTTTCATATAAACGCAATTGTTTATTATATTGTGAATATTTGTATCGCTTTAATAATGCATTGCAGTAATTGAAAGCCAATACGAGTTGAGGATTGCAAGTGATAAGGAACATTGCTTCTGGAGCATTGCTTTGTTTTTATGCTTCTTGTTGTATTCATATAATTGAATCAGTGTCAGTGCCGCTATTTGGTTGTGTTCTACAGTTATTTATGCATTTTTGTGTGTTATTATTATCGTTATTGATTGTTGTTTCCCATATTACTCTCGATTTGTTATTCCGTGCACGATTTGTGTTGCTTACTTTAGTTCTCTTTTACACCACATCCTTTGAATACGGTTCATTTGCTTATTTCTTCTTTTTTGTGATTCTTTGAGATGATTGAATAAATCTTATTGCTAAGATGATCGCATTAAAATGCGTTGAAAACGCTCACCTGACATGAAATTGTACAGAATCGGATTAACGCAACAAGATGAATAACTCATAAAACGTGGTACAAATTTACGTAGTGCTAGCACTATACGATCGGTGTAAAAATCGGCGAAAGGATCGAAATTGAACGCTCTGAAAACAGGACAGTTGAAAGCGGATGTAAAAATAAACATTTAATAGTTTCATTGCTAATGTGTGGAAGAAAGTTTATGAATGTGCCAAATGACGTGTGTCACTTTCGTTCCAGTTTAATTTAACTGAACTTCGCGAAGGTTGGCAAAATATATGCGTTGTTCAATTTTTGTTAAATTTCCGATGTCATGGGTCCATGCACGCAGAATTTTTCCTTCCTATTTCAATGCTGGGCGCTCACGATGAAACGTCGAATCGATATGTAAATGGTATTTGCGATGTATTCATATTCATATCATGTATTCCAATCAAGCAGTATTGAAAGAGAACTTACGAGGAAATGTTGTGCAAGTGTACAGGAAAGTAACACAACGAAAACAATACGACAACCATTATGAGCATTTTTGTCGCTTTCTTCCTGAAAATTTCATCAAATTTAAGCGGTGCATCTCATTGATAAAACAAACTGAAGACAAAGCATCAATAATGTCGTTGTTATGAAATTCGTGCTACATTATACATTATACTCATACCGTCTTTCGAGAACTTATCGTTACTGTGTCTCTTCATCGGGAAACTGATACAATACCGTACCTGCTCCTTACATTAAAATACAGGTCTAATTATTAGTAATTTGCTCTTAATGCACCTGCACCTGTTCTGCAGTTTTATTTTCTTACAACGCTTTACTCACCTTCATAAAGATATCATAAAAAGGTACAGTGCTTTTCGGTACTAGCACATCACTGTGCAGCGCTCAGATGAAAGTTTGAGTGAGTGAAAAGTCAGTGTTCATGGTCAGACTGGAGCATGAAATGAGAAAAAGATTTCACCTGTGCGAAATTTGACGTTCACCAATTGAGAGCATATTGGTGGAGAGGATGAAGGTCATATGTGCACACAGTGCAGTGATCAACATTAAAGGTAACAGAAAGAGTGCGATCGTTTGCACTAATTGATAGCATCGCTGTGTATACTCTGACCAACTCTCCTTGCATGAAGTACCCCACTGGAATTAAAGGCTGATTAGATTAGATATTGCAGAAATAATACGTTTCTTGGTGCACGTAACCTCCATCAGTATTATTGCATCCCTTCAAAAAGAGAAGAAATCATCATTGAAGTACATCTCTAAGGCTAGTATCTCATTTAGCACTTATAATACCAGATACGTCAATTGCTCTTTTAATCTGTCTAACTTTTTGTTATATGAACAATGTTTATATTACACTGAAGTGAACCAAAAAGAATGATCGAATTGGATGATTATTTATCTTTAAAAGCAGCATTTGTATGTTTATATCAATGATTCAGAAATGAAGAGGTTGATAAATTAACGCTGACTGATTTTTTTCATAATTTTTCCATTGGTGTTCAGTAATGTTTTCAAATGAAGGAATTGGGTTTGTCTACCTAATAGACAAATTCCTTACAGCAGATTTCATGATCATTAGATGAACTGCCAGATTCTCTTCGGATTTATTGCTAAAATTTGACAGGTTATCAAAAAGTTAGCGGAACGGGTCAGCAATCGCTTCGAGGACAATCGAGGCCTATCATATCGTTAAAAGGAAACACTGGGCGAGTGAGCGAAAGAACCATCGGTATTCATTAGCATTTAATGCTATTTTAAAGAAAATCTTCGGAATCTTTCTTTTTCAATTTATACTCATACTTTTGCCGAAATATTCGTTCCCAAATGAAATTTCTGTCGAGAATCGAACTTGCAACTAATAATATTGAATGTCAGTCTGAAATACCAGAAATGTTCGCAAAATTGCTCACTTCTTAAATCTGATTGTGATTTCGCCTCAAGTTTGTTCATGTCGCATCATATACAGTAATATCAAACAAACTCGTGAATGAAATTCAATTGTGTTCTGCAGATGAAATGAATTTATAAGCGCGCATTCTTCAACAATTAGCCGTTGACGTAATTTCAATCGAAACCGAATTCGTAACGAAATCAAAATCGCATAAATCCTCATCAACTCGGATCGGTATTCTTGTTTTGTTTTTTCATGAAAAAAGGATGAATATTTCTGAAATGGATTAGTGGAAAATGCTCTGATGTGATAGGTTTAGAAAGTGGCACGCACACAGAAAGAGAACTCATGGATTCTTTCGTATGTATATTCTCATTTGAAGTTTTTGCGTAGGTATTTAGGTGAGGTTATTGCTGTCATAAACTTTTCGATCGCGCATTTATCAACTATGAGTTTACATATCAACTGGAGCAGTAGGTTTATGCCATTGAATGGCAGTTCTGAATTTTCGGTAGTCGCAAATTGATTCGATAACCAAAAATAAATTTTCAACATTTTGCTATGGAACAAAATTTGCTTGCTAGTTTTGTTTCCATTGCATATGTGAAACTGATGACACGCACTTTTCACCAACAAGCATGACAACAAAACATGGAAAGTTACATACATAAAAGGCATGAGAATTAAGGGAGTGTAAACGAATATACCAATTCATCAGCAAGTCCGAAAATGCGCACAACATATTCCAACGTAAGGTAACTTCACAGATTTGTTTCCGTTGAAAAAGATACGATTCTAGGCGATAAACGTATCTGATTGCTTTTGAATTTTATTTTCTAACTGAATGGCATTTGCTGTTGTTGGATCACTTTATTGTTAGAATTCGATACAGTAAATAAAATGGAATTATGTTTCTTGTTGAGATTATGATGACTAACACATAACAGGAGTGTTATTGGTTTGCTGTTATGCGGTAATTTTGTCACGCATTCAAACGATACACTTTAACATTAAAATGTAAGTGATTCTCTCGATTAACAGAAATAACTAAACGAAATATTTGAGACAAATAATCAGGTATTCTAAAAACAGTCAGTCAGTACTGCCATCATCGAATTCATTCTGCATTTTCAGTTTTTTTTTTCAATTGGTTAAATTTTGAATGGAATATTACTGCAATTGAATACCTGTATGTAGTTCAATAAAAAAATATAAGAAATCCTCGATAATTTCCCAATTCATTTTAATCGCTACCAATCAGTCATCGCTCAACTTCAACAATCCCACCTTCTTTAAATAAATAAAAAAGAATTACGCTAGCTTATAACCTAATAAATTCCCTACATTCATGTTGCTTCGGTCGCCTCTATTAGAAGATGAAAGGAACAAGCGGCTGAGATGATGTTGCAAAAAACCAGCACCGTTGAGTTCAGATAGCATTGTGCCCTCTCACATTTTATATGGATGATTTCGTCAAAAATCTCGAATTGGTACATTTCTTATCACTTAAATCTAAATCAATCACTATCGTAAGTTGAATGGCCAACACTCTGACTATCATCAAACGTTGAGACAACTACGTCAACAAAATCTGTTATAACACCTTCCAGTGATTAGATACAGCTGTGATTAATACGTGTTTAGATATGATAATAAACCCGCAGTAGTCGAGGGACTGTGACTCGAAATTAACTTCTGGTTTTAAAAATCTATATTGAGAGAAAATGAGGCTAGAATAAGCTTCAGAAATTTTTGGTATCAGCTGGATATTCGAGAGTCTCGCATTGTCTTGAAATTCTTTCCAGTCGCATTCTCGTGCCGATTGATGGAACAATTCAATCACACAGTTGAATAATAAACTAAAAATACCGTGGTGGTAAAATTGGGCCTTTCAAAAACAGCTGGATATGTGGATATGGTCAACGGTTCTGGTAAGGATAACAGCATAGCAGTAATCCAAATAAATACGATTGCTCGTTGAGTGTTCCACAATGGATTTCGTAAAGGCGATGTGACGGCTTTCCATCGTTCAACGGATATGCATACCAACGTTAGAATATTCACGTAAACACTTGTATTCTGAAAATTCAATCACCATACTGATTTCATGTGCTGAACTCAAGATGACGATCAACATTCAATACATCCTCAAAATATGCTTATTTTCTTAAATGTTCCCTAATCACAATGTACACAGTGCAAAGGCTGTCGTTATGTGGTGTGGCATTCTGCTTGATAAATAGCTGTTGGAACACTGAAATGAAATGTGGAGAAATCGAAACAGTCTAAGCTTACAGCAGTGATAAATTATATGTACGGCATATAAGTTTTATTTCATTTTATTTTATTTTGTGCCGATGACTTCGTTTGAATTTGAAAAGGATTTGATGAATATATGTGAAATATGATAAGTATTGTTGTACCTGGAAGAATACAATAGCCTTGCATACTGATGAACTGAACCAAAATGTTTTTGTGATATCATTCACGACGGTTGGTGGAAGGCAAATGAGCAAAACAAGTAGATCTGATAGCGCTAAATTCGTCAGAAATAGGTTCATTGACGTCCACTGCAAACGATCAACAATCAATTATAAATTGACTGACTGCTTGCTTCAAGCGCTTTCATCTGAAGTTGATTCTTGATTTGTCACCATGAGTCCAGTAATTTCAATGAAGCGCTTATGCAATATGAACCGTAGTCTCACGATGAATGTGGTAAATTCAAATAAATACTTTTCACATTTTAACAGTGATGAAGAGATCTCAAGCGATGTCACTTTAAAATGCTGGTTGATTTTGATACGCTACTGAATGAGATAAGTTTCTTTGTCGAGATCACTTCTTTTTCCTCTGTAATAGTTTACTGAATATTACAACTAGTCAAAACTGTTGACACAATCTCCCCAGGTTTCTCTAACATTCCGTTCAATTTTATATGGATAGCACAACGTTAGTGAACTATAGATTCGAGAACAAATCGTACTGCATCTCATCTGATCACGCGACACATTCTTTAGCAGTTCATACGTCAACTCCGTAACTACGCCTCAAGGTGAAGTTTTAGTTGGTTGCCATAAAAGATCTTTCTACTGAGTAAACTGCGAAAATGAAATTAATTTTGACATGTCATGAAATAGATAGCAGTGCGAATCAAACATATCCGATATCTGACACGCCAGATCGAGCTGTATTTCGTTTAGTTTTGTTCAATATCTTTCTCACTTTTCAACGTTAGAGGCAAAAAATCAATTTTTATTTTTTTGTTAGGAACATTTTCAAATGGAATATGCGACAACTTTCAGAAGGAGCAAATGTTGTTGAAAGAAAATGTTTCGAATGCTAATACTCTCTTTTCAAGATAAACTAGTTGTATACATTTCTAGGTACATCAGAATTCAAAAACATCAAGCTGTTATCTTTAGTGATCCATCGTTTATAAATTGCGTGGAACTTAGCAATTACGGTTTTTATAGTAAATTGCAAATGTAGCGAACAAATTATGAATATAGAAATGAAATGAATATAGCTATACATGTGGCTAACTTACGCTTGTACATAACGTGCGTGTCATATATACAAATATGAATGAAGAGTTGTCATGTGAACTGATGTGACGTAATCATTATCATAAAGAAATGTTTAAATTAATTAGAAATTGGCTTTTACTCTATTGTAATTGTAGTTTTAAACGAGGATTCTGAAATGATGTGACGAAATGCTTAAATCAATGAAATTGGGCTTTTAATCTACTTTAACTATAGTTTTAAATAAGGATGATCCACAGGTTCCAATAATGTCATAAATCTACCGATAAGTTGAAGGTTTGTGATTTCCTTCCCGTATTCAAATCAATATGAAATAAACGTACTTAATTTACGAAATGATCCGGTGAGGTAGGAGCTAAATTGCAACGGAAAAGTTTTGTGCTCTAAAATACCTTAAACAAAATATACGTTTTTTCTTTTTAAAGAAATTTTTGGAGGTATTGTCAGTCAATATTATTCATTGAAAAAACTCTCAAAAATGTGGAATAAAAATTCCTCAAACAGTGACCATCACAGTAAGGTTCCCAAGCAACTATTCTTTCAGTTGTTTTCCTGAGCGTACTAAGGAGGCTCGGCGAGCGACTATGTGCCAAAAACTCAATGTTATTTTCAGGCGATACAAAGTTGGATAGATGAACTCTTAGAATGGATGGCTAAATTGCTGTGAGCATTTCTCCAACACTTTGCAGTGTACAGAAACGAAAAATCTGAACTTTTCGTTTTCAATATTTTGCGATGTCTATTCCATAGACGCAACACAATCCACTGTCGAAATTTTATTTGAATGAATCGATTCCTCGATCGACGTAATAACGATGCGAAAAAAACATTTGAAATTATAAACACTTGCAGGCTTATAATTAACTATTCAAGTTTCAATCGCTCAAATACCCAACTAACTTAAACTAGTTGCTTGCTTAAAGTTGTCAGCCATTAAGAATTGTTGCGTTGTTGATTTAATTAAAAGTCACTTTTTAGTGCGTGTTAATTCAAAATACTAATTTCACTGATGCACAACCCACTTACTGTTCATTCAGCTTTTTAAAAAGATCCACTTTATCAACGATAGTAAATGTTCACATAAGTCAGAGAGAAACTATAAACCGCAGAGAAACTTCTTGTACTCATCTTCTCCGAATTATTGTCCTGTCACCACTCTGAACACTACTGATTTGTGTAAAATACTTCACAACACTACAATTTATTTGGTGGATATTGACAAGTGACAAAATCGTTGTGTTAACATTCAAACGATTATTAATCACTTCGTCGTGAAAAACTTTCAAATTGCAATAATCCGTAAACATCTTGCTCAACATACTCGTTCTATGCATTCAGACAGCTCCTCTCAGAAATCCATTCATTTAGGTGCTACCAAAAAACACCGAATTTGACTATATAAACCGCATCGTACCAAAAAAAAACAGATTTGAATGTATTATCTACTTCGTCACAGTGATGAACCTGGTTTAATTGGCACAGAAAAATGTATTCCGAAAACGGGATTTCTAGACTATTTGATAACAAACAAAACAATAATTTGTAGCTGTTATCGCTCTCTGCGGAATCTAGAACGGCGAAAATACCTTCGAATGAAAATTAACCTCTGATCGAGCTCTAAGCTGTGTCCCGAATTGTGCGGGGAGTCCCCGAATTCGGGGTCCCCGTCCGCGACCATTTTCGAGCGGCGGCCATTTTCGGGGACACTCCCCGTCCCCGACTTATTTTTCTCTCCCCGCACAGTACTACTCTAAGCATTATGCAAGAGTTTTTAACAGTTATTTTTGAGAACGGTATGCTGTGTATGAAAGAACAAAGAGTACGACGATGCTACAGAGAACTCGGAAAATATCGACGCTAAATAATGTTCTGGAGGGGCGTGAAAGGTGCAGGAAATAATCTCATCGAGAAATAAGTACGATCGAGTGTTAATTCAGCTGAACACAAGCGACCTTATTATCGGTTGATTTTATCGCTTCAGATGATTCAAATTAGTTGATAAAGAAATGCGATGATTGATGCCATGGATCAGCAGTATCACATAATGCAGCAAGCAACTTATCATCTGCACACCTGTGAGTAACATATCGCATTGAACAGCACGATTTACTTCTGAATAAGATTCTTGTAACCATGATTCAATCATTTGCACACTCAAAGTGTAATGCTTCTTGAAATGGTTATGAACAGAGGGTACATCATGGTAAAGTTGCATCCCACTGAAGTGATCCAGCACTATAAAGACTCGAATAATAAACGGTTAGCGCATTCAGAATTTGTTAAATATGCGATTTGGTTGAAGTGGACTGATTTTAATGAACTGATTCAAATAAACGGATGTAAAGCATCTAATTAAAATCTTCATATATATCATTCGAATTTTAGTTACCCAAACAAAGTCAGGATTGCAAAGTGAATATCCACACAAAAGTTCTCGGAATTTCACTCTAATTAACCACATTATCATCACAAGAGCATCCCTGACATCAGTTTCAAATTGTCGTTAAATAATTATTGATATTTGGCATTCTTATAATAAAGTATCTGAATGAAGCCATAATTGCTCATTACTCGGTATCGATTTTGACTGACTCATCTATCATGTTCCATCAATCTACGCGTCTGTCTATCGTTTTATCAGCCTCTAAAGAATGACTTTCACTTATTAATTAATTATATATGTCTACACACATTAATTATATTTGTCTAGATGTTGATCTTTTTTGAAATGTAGCTCAGAACTCACTAACGCTTATTCTTTTGATGATATAATATTAAGTTGTTAGCAGCGTTCCTATCAAACGAATTCTTTAAGCATTGATTGTGTGTTGTTACAATGGCTTCAAATTGAAAATTGTATGCACCGAAATGGGCTTCTAAGCCTTTCCGAATGTTTTTAGTGCACAATAAATCTTTGGAGAAGACTAATGATAGAACGACTCTGAGATTGAATATGCTTCATGTTCTTAAGAGTTAAATGTAACGATAGATCAGTCTTCGATTATAAATGAATGCGTTTTGCAATGCTGAAAGATTGTTGTTGTCTTCGATGACATGATGAGCTGCCTTGAATTCTGACAAAATTGTCCGAACAATCAATCATAACGAATTTTGAGCGCTTTTCGCGTCCCTCTCAAACGAATCGTAATGTCCCATTTCGTATGAAAATAAATATTTCCAGTTGTACCACCCTCCCCCCCCCCCACCAGTCCAAAAAATCTCCTTTCATTAAAGTTTGGATGATGAATGTAAGGTAACAAGCAAAAAAGCAAATTCACTTCATAATTTTCAGATCATACGTCTTTTATAGGGTAAAACAGTTTTATAAGATTTTTACTGAGCTATCATTTTGCATCACTGAGAGTTTTTTAATGTTAGAAAGAAGGTTTCGCAGCTCCATTTATTCATCCAACTCGTATTCTACATAGGTGACATTTTCCTAGAGGTCTTTTTTTTAAATATTTCGACTGCATGAGAGATGTCATCTAAACGTTTTATTTGATTAATCATGGCAGCAGCTGATGATCGAATAAATCAGGAGTTTCATTTCCTTTCGTTTCTCGAAAGTTTTTCTATGATGCAATCACAAATTATCAAATAGTTTGACTAACCTAATGCCATAACAGCAAGCTGTTTGGCATCGTAGGAAGATAGGAAACCACACAGTTGCACTGCATTTTCCTTGGATCATTTTTTCATTTATTTATCTTCCAAATTCATTCAACAAAGCTGGTTGGCAACGGAAACATTTATTCATCAAGCATCATATAAGCATTCAGTTAGTATCGACAAACGTCTCTTTCTCGCGGATTTGTTCGAATAAAACAATGCTACCTCATCGCTTAATGGTGAGGTAGCTTTGTTGTTAGCTGCATTGACTTCAGTGGTAGTAACAATTTCATTCGAGTATGAAGGTAGCACTCTTGATATTGGTGATAAAAGAGAGGCATGAAGTCATAATGAATTCTAATTGCTGATTATGAATAAAACATTCGTTTGCAGTGGTTCAAATGGTGATTGGTTAGTATGATACGATATCACCGTAATGTTTATTTATTGCACGAATTCGTTTATATCTGTATAATTCATTTACCAAAGTAGCTTTTCGTTTTACTACTGCACCATATTTGTTGGAAATAAATCTGGTTCATGGAAATGCCAAAGAATGAATAATTTCGTCTTTCGGTGAGCAGACAAGAGATCCCTAGAAGAAATACCGTTGCAGAAAATGACCACGCACAAACCGTTCACTAAAATGAAACAGTATTACGCTAGGCTGAACGAAAGGTTGAATTCTACTACAAAAACCTAGCTAAAGAAGTTAAAACAAATCCACGATTTTACATCTTATTCTATTTTCACTTAATTATTCAGCGTTTTGAATTTTATTTGTGATCATTTACTGAATGTTTTGACAGCGAGTGAAAAATGAATAACTGGTCGAACATCGGCACATAACCAAATTACTATGGCAAATGAGTGAATTGATTGTTATGAATGTTCACACAAATTCTGTGTGAAAGGAATAAATATATAAACAGGTGTGTATGTGTTTGTATGTATGCATAAAATGAGATGGTTCCTTCGAATCTGAAGTTTAACTCAATTTATTCTATTCTTCATATTGCTTGGTATGTTCATTTAATTATTCGCTGTTTTCATTGGTACAGCACAAATAAATTTGATAAAGTGCATACACGTTTGTGCTCTTAGTGAGAAATATTTCTAAACATTTCGATTCCCTTCAATTGTAACGTTGTTAAGCTACAAAATCAACTTTATCGTAGCTTTGCGCATTCCCTCATATTGGCTATTCAATCTTTTTTGTCCCCTCACGGACGAATTATGAAAGTATGTCGAATACGTTCATTTTTAAATTCACCTCACCGATATAACAGTTGATGAACTTCTGCTAATTGGCGAAATTAAACGCAGGAAGATTGCGCTAAATGAATGATTATCATAGTTGAAGTTCATATATATATATATATATATATATATATATATATATATATATTCAATCAAAAGCGACAAAACCAGTTGTATTCTGCATTCTTCTATGCAAAAATCCCTAAGCTTTGAAAATCAGTTTGTTAGGAATCAAGAATCATTAGCCGTTAAATGCATCTAATTACGTATTTCTGTTTCAATTTTCAACTCATCGTATTTCTGAAAGTGATCCATTCAATGCAATCGATTATGAAGAATCAGAGTTGAGTACCATCGATCAAAATTTTAGCGACGGTACTCAATGACTCAGTAACCAAAAACTTATCTTGGGCAACATTAAATCACTGAACCGAGAAGAAAAGTGATAGCGATAATCATTAACATATTGGATAATTTTCGACTTGAATATTTCAAAAGGAACAGGAATTACCGAAGTTGATTGCCCATACGTATATTTTCTCGACAGTAAGAATGTTTGCACACATGTGTCATACATGCTTTGTTTGCAATGCTTGAATGCTCTATGTAACACCATCTCAAAGACTTCAAATAAATTAGCGCATCCCGAGAAAAGTTTTAACGAATTCTTGATCCGGAAAAAAGTATCGTCGATACTATTTCAAATTTAATGCAGTCATTGGTTCGTCAAAGAAGTAATTAGCAGCGGTAGTTATCTATTACAGGTTCACGGAATTATGAAGATCAGCTGATTTCGGAATTAAGACACTCATAAAGTGATTAATCACACAAATAATTGTAGGAATTCGCGTGGTAAAAAAGATGCAAATAATAGTTGATGAATGAAAATGAATGAAACAACATTTATACTGCGATCTGACAAAGCATATTGACGGTCTAATAAGTCAGATTAAGAAAGATTAAGAAAGGCTCACTGAAGCATGAACATTAGCTAAGATAAGAACAGAAACGTATGTGTCATCGAAAAGTCAGTATAGTAACAATCTCGTTATGAGGTGCCATTATTTTCTGATTAAGCAAGCATCCTTATTTAATTGATAATAACACTTATTCGGTTATATTCAGATATCCTCAACGGTGAATATTCAATCAAAATAAGAACTAACAATGAGTGGAAGTGAATATCTTGGTGTAATGTTATTATGCAAAATTTCTCCTACATGAAGCGGTGAGTCAACATTCTGTGAAAGGTTGGATGGTACGCAATGCTGAATGAATTGAAGTGGGATGGAACGAATAAGAGTGTTGCACACAAAAAGAGTATGGATTCCTTAGCAGTTATTCGGATAGCAACACGTCAATTTACTTACCAGTTTTTTATTTCGAACCACCACAAATACAACAAGACTGTTCCCGAATACACCGGTAATCATAAGCGAGAGGAAGATGAACACAGTGAATATTTCGAAATTATCTGGCCAAAGAAACTCGGCAATAGTTTCTTCATATTCAGCATCGGTTAGATTATCGTAGTCTAACGACATTATTAGCGAATTAATGAGATGGTTAATGATTAAACAATGGCTTTCATCAAGATAGTTTCATCAACTGAAAACGACTGCAATCACACAGTCAGTCATCAGAAATTGAATATTATGGCTCATGCAAGTATTCAGATGAATGAAGCTAATTTACAACGTAATGATGCGAATTACCGAGCAGAATTATCCATGACGCATGATCTAAATTGACGATCTTCGAAGACGAATGATGAGAAAGTGCAATGTGCACGAAAATACTACAATATATCAGTGATTTTGTTACTACTGCAATACAATTCCGCTGATGCACAGTTACTCACACTGATCAAGACTCTACTCAGTCTGTTGCTGGGATAAGTTGAACGATAAATGATGCTGCTGTCGCATTCCAGACGGGTGGAGCCTATCGCCTCTCAATGCATATATGTATTTTTTTGACGGACCTTCAAGCAACGTTAATAAATGCTTGTGTTAATAGACTTCAAAAATTGAATTGCATGCAATTCTGCTACTGTATATTTATTGCACAATTGAATTTGCTCACTTATTTTGTTGTTAATAGTGTAGTATTAGGACCGAAAAAAAGTCGGAGACGGGATCCCCGAAATATCCTGACTAATAATATTGCAGAGACAAAAAAATTAGGGACTAAAATTTTCAGTCGGGGACCCCCAAAATGTGGTCGGCTCGAAAAAAAGTCGGAGACAAGGACGAAGACGGGGATTCGGTGACGGGGACCCCGAAATTCCTCGATCCCCTCACCACACTAGTTGTTAACATCCATAAATGTAAGAGACTATTCTATAACCATAATATTTCCTTTGGTTTTGAGCTTAGTGACTTTCTAAGATTATCTTGCTTCATTATTTGAGCTACTCATTAATCCAACTAATTAGCCATAAATTCATTCAAATAAGTGTCACAGAAAACAAATTAAGAGCTGATTCAGTAAAATACTTTTTTTCCACATGGTATCATTGACGACCATCAAAGGTGCTAATACTTGCAACAGACTAAAATTTGCTCATTCCAATGAAGCAACGTTTGCTCGCTATGAATTCATTCATTATGAGTTATCATGTATCATTATGAATTTATTCATTATGAACATGAACTCTTCATCAACACATTCCAATCGCATCTGTGAATAGGAATTCAAACTTGAATGGATAGCTGTTAATACGACAAAATTGTAGTTGATCTTACAAAGTTATAG
>JAPYMA010001498.1:0-205212 GCA_035041965.1 Anisakis pegreffii | reverse complement strand
CCTAAGCCTAAGCCTAAGCCTAAGCCTAAGCCCAAGCCTAAGCCCAAGCCCAAGCCTAAGCCCAAGCCTAAGCCTAAGCCTAAGCCTAAGCCTAAGCCTAAGCCTAAGCCTAAGCCTAAGCCTAAGCCTAAGCCTAAGCCAAAGCCTAAGCCTAAGCCTAAGCCTGCTCCAAGCCTAAGCCTAAGCCTAAGCCTAAGCCTAAGCCTAAGCCCAAGCCTAAGCCTAAGCCCAAGCCTAAGCCTAAGCCTAAGCCCAAGCCTAAGCCTAAGCCTAAGCCCAAGCCTCAAGCCTAAGCCCAAGCCCAAGCCTAAGCCTAAGCCCAAGCCCAAGCCTAAGCCCAAGCCCAAGCCTAAGCCCAAGCCTAAGCCTAAGCCCAAGCCCAAGCCCAAGCCCAAGCCTAAGCCTAAGCCTAAGCCTAAGCCCAAGCCTAAGCCCAAGCCCAAGCCTAAGCCCAAGCCTAAGCCTGCCTTCCAAGCCTAAGCCTAAGCCTAAGCCTAAGCCTAAGCCTAAGCCTAAGCCTAAGCCCAAGCCCAAGCCCAAGCCTAAGCCTAAGCCTAAAGCCTAAGCCTAAGCCTAAGCCTAAGCCTAAGCCTAAGCCTAAGCCTAAGCCTAAGCCTAAGCCTAAGCCTAAGCCTAAGCCCAAGCCCAAGCCTAAGCCTAAGCCTGCCTAAGCCTAAGCCTAAGCCTAAGCCTAAGCCTAAGCCTAAGCCTAAGCCTAAGCCTAAGCCTAAGCCTAAGCCTAAGCCTAAGCCAAAGCCTAAGCCTCAAGCCTAAGCCTAAGCCTAAGCCTAAGCCTAAGCCTAAGCCTAAGCCTAAGCCTAAGCCTAAGCCTAAGCCCAAGCCTAAGCCTAAGCCTAAGCCCAAGCCTCAAGCCTAAGCCTAAGCCTAAGCCTAAGCCTAAGCCTAAGCCTAAGCCTAAGCCTAAGCCTAAGCCCAAGCCCAAGCCTAAGCCTAAGCCTAAGCCCAAGCCTAAGCCTAAGCCTAAGCCTAAGCCTAAGCCTAAGCCTAAGCCTAAGCCTAAGCCTAAGCCTAAGCCTAAGCCTAAGCCTAAGCCTAAGCCTAAGCCTAAGCCTAAGCCTAAGCCTAAGCCTAAGCCTAAGCCTAAGCCTAAGCCTAAGCCTAAGCCTAAGCCTAAGCCTAAGCCTAAGCCTAAGCCTAAGCCTAAGCCTAAGCCTAAGCCTAAGCCTAAGCCTAAGCCTAAGCCTAAGCCTAAGCCTAAGCCTAAGCCTAAGCCTAAGCCTAAGCCTAAGCCTAAGCCTAAGCCTAAAGCCTAAGCCTAAGCCTAAGCCTAAGCCTAAGCCTAAGCCTAAGCCTAAGCCTAAGCCTAAGCCTAAGCCTAAGCCTAAGCCTAAGCCTAAGCCTAAGCCTAAGCCTAAGCCTAAGCCTAAGCCTAAGCCTAAGCCTAAGCCTAAGCCTAAGCCTAAGCCTAAGCCTAAGCCTAAGCCTAAGCCTAAGCCTAAGCCTAAGCCTAAGCCTAAGCCCAAGCCTAAGCCTAAGCCCAAGCCTAAGCCTAAGCCTAAGCCTAAGCCTAAGCCTAAGCCTAAGCCTAAGCCTAAGCCTAAGCCTAAGCCTAAGCCTAAGCCTAAGCCTAAGCCTAAGCCTAAGCCTAAGCCTAAGCCTAAGCCTAAGCCTAAGCCCAAGCCTAAGCCTAAGCCTAAGCCTAAGCCTAAGCCTAAGCCTAAGCCCAAGCCTAAGCCTAAGCCTAAGCCTAAGCCTAAGCCCAAGCCTAAGCCTAAGCCTAAGCCCAAGCCTAAGCCTAAGCCTAAGCCTAAGCCCAAGCCTAAGCCTAAGCCCAAGCCTAAGCTCTAAGCCTAAGCCTAAGCCTAAGCCTAAGCCTAAGCCTAAGCCTAAGCCTAAGCCTAAGCCTAAGCCTAAGCCTAAGCCTAAGCCTAAGCCTAAGCCTAAGCCTAAGCCTAAGCCTAAGCCTAAGCCTAAGCCTAAGCCTAAGCCTAAGCCTAAGCCTAAGCCTAAGCCTAAGCCTAAGCCCAAGCCTAAGCCTAAGCCTAAGCCTAAGCCTAAGCCTAAGCCTAAGCCTAAGCCTAAGCCTAAGCCTAAGCCTAAGCCTAAGCCTAAGCCTAAGCCTAAGCCTAAGCCTAAGCCTAAGCCTAAGCCTAAGCCTAAGCCTAAGCCTAAGCCTAAGCCTAAGCCTAAGCCTAAGCCTAAGCCTAAGCCTAAGCCTAAGCCTAAGCCTAAGCCTAAGCCTAAGCCTAAGCCTAAGCCTAAGCCTAAGCCTCAAGCCTAAGCCTAAGCCCAAGCCTAAGCCTAAGCCTAAGCCTAAGCCTAAGCCTAAGCCTAAGCCTAAGCCTCAAGCCCAAGCCTAAGCCTAAGCCTAAGCCTAAGCCTAAGCCTAAGCCTAAGCCTAAGCCTAAGCCTAAGCCTAAGCCTAAGCCTAAGCCTAAGCCTAAGCCTAAGCCTAAGCCTAAGCCTAAGCCCAAGCCTAAGCCCAAGCCTAAGCCCTAAGCCTAAGCCTAAGCCTAAGCCTAAGCCTAAGCCTAAGCCTAAGCCTAAGCCTAAGCCCAAGCCTAAGCCTAAGCCTAAGCCTAAGCCTAAGCCTAAGCCTAAGCCTAAGCCTAAGCCTAAGCCTAAGCCTAAGCCTAAGCCTAAGCCTAAGCCTAAGCCTAAGCCTAAGCCTAAGCCTAAGCCTAAGCCTAAGCCTAAGCCTAAGCCTAAGCCTAAGCCTAAGCCTAAGCCTAAGCCTAAGCCTAAGCCTAAGCCTAAGCCTAAGCCTAAGCCTAAGCCTAAGCCTAAGCCCAAGCCTAAGCCTAAGCCTAAGCCTAAGCCTAAGCCTAAGCCTAAGCCTAAGCCTAAGCCTAAGCCTAAGCCTAAGCCTAAGCCTAAGCCTAAGCCTAAGCCTAAGCCTAAGCCTAAGCCTAAGCCTAAGCCTAAGCCTAAGCCTAAGCCTAAGCCTAAGCCTAAGCCTAAGCCTAAGCCTAAGCCTAAGCCTAAGCCTAAGCCTAAGCCTAAGCCTAAGCCTAAGCCTAAGCCTAAGCCCAAGCCTAAGCCTAAGCCTAAGCCTAAGCCTAAGCCTAAGCCTAAGCCTAAGCCTAAGCCTAAGCCTAAGCCTAAGCCTAAGCCTAAGCCTAAGCCTAAGCCTAAGCCTAAGCCTAAGCCTAAGCCTAAGCCTAGCCTAGCCTAAGCCTAAGCCTAAGCCTAAGCCTAAGCCTAAGCCTAAGCCTAAGCCTAAGCCTAAGCCTAAGCCTAAGCCTAAGCCTAAGCCTAAGCCTAAGCCTAAGCCTAAGCCTAAGCCTAAGCCTAAGCCTAAGCCTAAGCCTAAGCCTAAGCCTAAGCCTAAGCCTAAGCCTAAGCCTAAGCCTAAGCCTAAGCCTAAGCCTAAGCCTAAGCCTAAGCCTAAGCCTAAGCCTAAGCCTAAGCCTAAGCCTAAGCCTAAGCCTAAGCCTAAGCCTAAGCCTAAGCCTAAGCCTAAGCCTAAGCCTAAGCCTAAGCCTAAGCCTAAGCCTAAGCCTAAGCCTAAGCCTAAGCCTAAGCCTAAGCCTAAGCCTAAGCCCAAGCCTAAGCCTAAGCCTAAGCCTAAGCCTAAGCCTAAGCCTAAGCCTAAGCCTAAGCCTAAGCCTAAGCCTAAGCCTAAGCCTAAGCCTAAGCCTAAGCCTAAGCCTAAGCCTAAGCCTAAGCCTAAGCCTAAGCCTAAGCCTAAGCCTAAGCCTAAGCCTAAGCCTAAGCCTAAGCCTAAGCCTAAGCCTAAGCCTAAGCCTAAGCCTAAGCCTAAGCCTAAGCCTAAGCCTAAGCCTAAGCCTAAGCCTAAGCCTAAGCCTAAGCCTAAGCCTAAGCCCAAGCCTAAGCCTAAGCCTAAGCCTAAGCCTAAGCCTAAGCCTAAGCCTAAGCCTAAGCCTAAGCCCAAGCCTAAGCCTAAGCCTAAGCCTAAGCCTAAGCCTAAGCCTAAGCCTAAGCCTAAGCCTAAGCCTAAGCCTAAGCCTAAGCCTAAGCCTAAGCCTAAGCCTAAGCCTAAGCCTAAGCCTAAGCCTAAGCCTAAGCCTAAGCCTAAGCCTAAGCCTAAGCCTAAGCCTAAGCCTAAGCCTAAGCCTAAGCCTAAGCCTAAGCCTAAGCCTAAGCCTAAGCCTAAGCCTAAGCCTAAGCCTAAGCCTAAGCCTAAGCCTAAGCCTAAAAGTCATGAAGAGAACGATATTCGCATGTGATAGCTATGAGAGTGAATACAACACGTCTGAAAAGAATGAGAATTCATCTAAATCAGTTTGAAATGAGCGTGTTATAGACAATAGCTTTTCATGTGATCATAATCGATTGCAATAATGAGCAGTGCAACGGTCTAGCTTACTAATTTAGAAGAAATTTCCGGACCGGTTTTACGTTTGTTCCTGACGTTATACGTAGAAATAGTAAGTTCTTGTATGGGTGGGGAGGGGGAGGTAACGGCGGCCCGCCAGATCATCAAAAGGAGTAATGGAGCACCCGAACGTGAGGAGGATGCCAAGGTACGAGTGATGTCGTTATTAGCTCAGTGATAAATAGTTGTTCCGAGAATAGTCAACTGCAGAAGCAATTTTGATTATCTGTCTTCAACTTACTAGTTGAAAATGGAACATCATTATGAAAATTACAGTCGAAAACAAGCAATGTTCAAGAGCTGAGCAGAAATCTTGACCATATGAGTCGAAAAGTTGATTGAAACAATCCGATGGGATGGGGAAGGGCTGAGAAACATTTCTATGATCGAATGTTCGGAAAATTTCAAAACGAACACAAGTTATCTTGGAAATCGACATGATTAACACTGATTTGAACGCACCGATATACTGATATTTATTCAATACAATTCTATGAGAAATCGAAAAATGTTGATAAAAAGATGATGAATGATATTCGAATGGATGTATCATCGATGGAATGTTAGATCAGATCAGTCATTGAAAGGTACATTGAATCTCATCTATCCGATTACATCGTTAATCGTTCATAATCAGCAATGAATTTCTTGTATTTCTCCTGTTCTTCTGCATTATCGCTGTACACTTTGTATTTATCCATAAAGTAGCACAACATCACACGATGCACGTACAAATATTGCTGCAAATCATCGTTCCGGTTTAATTCTTTATCGTAATCGTTCACTCATTCAAAAAGAAGCTCTCGAATATGGCATAACGCCGAAACGTTCAACATCATCGTAATACTTCTAATTGCGCACGCAATAATAATTTTATACTAATTTATCATAATTTACTTTTCATAATAATTCTTAATAATAATTTGTCACCAACAACACTAATCGATTGATTCGACTCATCTATTACCATTATTCGCCTTATAAATGAGGAAAGCTTCCAGCAATCGTTATCATAGTTGCGCAATCATTTATTATCAAGCAAATAACATTCAAACCTCAGCCTCTTATGAGATTTATATCATTCCAAGCTTCATATGTTTTAATTTGAGAATTTGATGTCAACGATACAATTGAATTGATCAAAACATCGAGAGGTGAGACTCAAAAGCTATTTGTTAATTTTAATGAACTTTTTAATGAACTACATCATCATCGCTAGAAGTAAGGACACAAAACGTAACATAAACATCCAAAAATGCACTACTCCCCACCTGATCATTTTGAATGGTATAAGGTCGTTGATTGCGAAGTTCTCTAAGAATTTGATCCATCGATTCACAAGGTAAACCAGTTTGCAATCGTTCCAGCACGTATTCGATTGCCACAATCGCACCCGTCCGACCGATACCAGCCGAACAATGCACTATTATTGGCTTTTTGGTACCACGAATGCATGATAGTAACACCTTCAACAACAACAACAACAACGCTATACAGCTCGCAGCCATGAGGCCTATTGCTCTCCTATCACATTCGTATTCCCTTCTCTTTCTCAACTTCTTTGGCAGTTCCATTCTTTATATACCGTTCCGATCCGTTTACGTAAAAATTTTTTCGAACATTCCACTTTTTCTATCATAGCTCGTTCAATCTCTACTCTATCAGTCCCTTCCTTCATCTGTTCTATTCTTGTACTTTCAGAGCATCCATTTTCGTTCCAGGAACAGAACGAAAAGCGAACACTAATGGCGTTCGTTCAGAGGCTTCTGGAAGCCGTATGTGGCAATGGATGATATACATCTGTTGCCGTGCATACTACCAATTAGCTTATTGGCAAGTTGAATTCTTAATTACAAAATGACGGTAAACTATCGGTATGAGCACAACTTTTGAGTGAGATTGATGCGATGATAAGGAATGTGCTGGTATTGGCTGATGATCGCTGAATCGAAAAGCTGAATTCGATTTCCGCCCTTCAGCAATCAATATTCGAAAGTGCTAAAGAATCAATTGATCAATAACACGCATAGTCGACCATAGCGGTGAGTCTGCACGGTGGTACACCTCTATCAGGCCAATCGATCCATTGATAATGACGTATTTCACGTGAACGCTCCTTACCATCTTCTCTCCACTTCACCATTAATACACACACACGCACACCTGTCTCATCTGGAGCCAGTGCACGAACCTTGAATTATGAATCTCATCTAGAAAGAAAACCATTAAAGTAATTCAACTCCATATGAAATCAGCAGTTAGTATCATAACGGAATTGCGATGACTACAAGCGATGACTAGCCAATGTGTTGGTGATATCAACTCCGCCGAACGATACGCTCTGCCCTTGATCATTCGGCCAATACTGCTCACATTTATTGAAGCCCTTTTCGATCGTATTCGTCACCATCACAATGCTATCACTCTCCTCCTGTACTACCATATGCCAGAAATCATCGACACTTTTTGGCATTGGTCCCTTCAATCAACTCAATGAAACAATCCATTTTTATTACTGTCAATCGTACTGATTGTTTCTTCTCAAAAAAAAAAAAACCCTGGGAATATATAAGGAATGAACAAGTTATAAAATCCAGAATGCAAGGTGCAAAACAGCTCCCAGAAATGCATACTTCAAGTATTTATAATTTGAAAAAAGCGGTGATAGGGCAACGTCCACAGTTGGATAAAATGTTCAAAAAGCAACCAGTCTTTGCATACTCTTCAAAATTCACAAAGATCCTGCTGAGATTTCCCGAGATTCTAAAGTATCAGGTTTAAACAATATAACCAATTGTCGTTGTGATAACTAAGATGAAATCCAAAAGAAACATTCAAGTGTGAACTGAACTCTTGATCAATACGTGAAATAATGAAAAATCCATCAACCTGAGTGCATATAAAGCGCTTTTCGTTAATAGGCGTAGCGACATAATTAGCATGTATGAAGTCTTCACTTATACCAGGCCATTTGAGTACGACGCGGTATTTGTCTTGGCATGGCACATCCTTATAACGACTTTTACCCGCTTCATATGTTCCTCCAATGTAACTCTTCATCAATTGGGCTCTATTTTCAATCATCTGACTAACACGGGCATTCCGTCGCATGTGAAATCAGCTCAGTTTATTGCTAAAGACGCATTAGTACTGATAATGGTAAATATTTGTCCAAGCTGTGCTCTCCTTCTCTCCTTTAATCACAACACAAAGAAATCGACTGATTTGGAATCGAACACACGCCCTCTGTGCTAACGGCATTCTCGGAGGTCACTGCTAAGCCACTACAGCAGTAGCCATCTCCTCTTCAAACCTACTTCCTCTTTATTTTCCTTTGTCTCAGCATCATATCATCTGCTTTTGCTGACCTTCTGTGATAGCATTAACATCAATAACAGCACTAATAAAGATAAAGCATAATAATGACGATAGACTGCTGAAAACAATTCGAATACTCAGTCTTTCAGCAACAATATTGATGAATGTTAGTAGTTTCGAGTGCTACCTTGAAATGCATTTATCGTCATTCCTTCTGGTATATAACGCTTCAGACCCATATACTCTTCACGTAATCCATCGACTCCTTTATCCAGTGCACGATGCACCCATTTCTCTACCTTCAGAACAACAATTCACTAATCTGATTAGAAGAAACGCTGTGATTATGATTGATACTCTGGTCATTATTTTCGCAATTGCTATTAATCTTCTTGGCACTGATATTAGTACTGCAACGTTCACTGCATGTTGTTTTCATTCGCAACACATAAAATTTTGATTGTATTGATTCACAACATTTCTGTTAATAAGGTTACTTTTTCAGGCTTATTTTCAAATACAAGTAGTGGATGTGAATCGCGAAATAACCTCAGCCTTCGCATTCGTATGGCACTTTGCGACATTCGGAGCTGGAGTTGTTCCTTGGGCATCGTTTTTGCTTTTTGGCTTACTTGTCTTTCCCTTCTTTGTTTTTTTACTATAACTCTTTTTTTTCATTCAGTTTTCAGTTTTAAAATCTTATGGGACATTCGAAAAGCATCACAATGATTCCACTGAAAACATGCCATAAAATTTCGGTGGTGACGTGACGTTACGACATAACGATCTCAGTTTCTTAACTTCTGTTTTATTCGTTACTGAAGTTACTTCTAATAGCCTCATTTCAGAACCTCGTTTACAGTGAATCCTATGATATATAACTATAATAAAGGAAGCAATCCGGTTTTTCGAAGAGAACATGAAACTCTGATTTGAAGGAGAGGGGGTGGGGTTGAGGGGGATTTTGCTAATCGTTGAGAGGAACGAATGAGCGAGAAAGAGTCAAGTTGGACTAAATGGTTTGAAATTTATTGCCTTCCATGAGGTGGCTGTTGCCGCTTCCCTAATGAAAATGTTTTCATTTATAATCTCTTTAAGAAACAGTTAACTGCCGATCGACAAGTCTAGTATGTTGCTGTCGAATGAAAAAGTTATTTTTAGAGTAACGACAATAAATATATTGGAACAAGTGACAGTATTCATGGAAAACGCGAAGGAATGCGATGACATCTGAAACTGGAAGCCGTATCTGCCTTGGCCTGTTCACATACGATAACCCTTCCAACCACATATCTCCACTGCACACTTTCAATCATTATTACAATCATCACCAAATGCACAAACAACATACGCCATCGTTGTCAACCACAGAAGTCGCACCAACCACCCAAAAACCTCGCGCTAACTTCGCTACAAACAATAATGAATTATATCGAATGAAAGTCCCTTTTTATAGCCACGTATTCCCGACGGTTGTTCTCGAACTATTGAAATTATTGAGACTGAAACTATTCAAATTTTTGAAATTACTCAATATTTAGATTTACGCCTAGTATTACGATCAAAATATAGAGTATGATCATTCGTAATGCAAATATCAAGCAACTGCTTCGCCTGATTATTGAATACATTTATTGTTAGTGTTTGCAAAATTTCGGTCATTATCTCATTCTTGAGATTTCTTTTCAATCCATGGAGTTCGGTGAAAAAAACTGAACATCCCGGGAGTTCAGTGAAAACCGATCCCGAGATTGAGCAACTCTTAAAATACAGAAGTGTGACATGTTCAGCACATTCTTTTTAAACCAATGTGTTCATAATGAATCAGAAAACAAACGCGTTGGAACATTTGCACTACTTTCAACGATTTTCCTCACGATAAGGCCATAAGCATGTGGACGGAAAGAAAAACTTTTCCTTCCTCAGCTTCCGTTCCTGTACCAACCATAATGCAGGTATTAAGTTGAAATCAGAGTTGTGGAAGCATATTCCGTTTCTTTGTGGAACTACAAGTGTTCAGTTGTTCACTGAACTCGCATAACACTTTCGAATACTCCACTTTTCTCGAACCAATGAAGTTGTGAGAATAATTTTTGGAACATCACACTGAAAAGTAGAATTCACTCCTCCGACTATATTACACATGTGCATTCGCCTTCATTTGGTTGCTTAAATACATTTCACTGATGCAGAATTATTCGATACATCACTTATCTCTTGAAAAACGAAATCCTCTAGACCTCTTTGAGTGTTCTGCTCATATTTTGCTTGCCTTATGCGATTTTGAATGAATTAACATAAAGTAATTGCAAAATGCAGATGACTAACACGACGGATTTTGTTTCCTTGTTAGGGCGTTGACATGTATTTATGTGCGTATTCAGCATTTTGGTATGGTGATATTGAACGTGATGTTTATTCATTATGTACGATGCTAACGCTTTGTTGTATTTGTACTTAAGCATTGGTTTTCTTTTGAGAATTTCATGTATGAGTTGGCGATTATGTGATAATGTAACGACTATTCTTCGTTGATATTGTAATGCTTTTGGCAGTGCCTTGAAATATTTTAGTTTTTCTGTGATTCTTTCATTTTTTGAATCGTTTTTGAAGTTGGTGTATGTGTGAGGTCAAAGATTTTGATGTGTTGTTTTTACCTATTAAATGAAACAGCTTTTTAAGGGACCCTGCCTTCCGGCCACTCTCGGGTGGTTATAAGAGCTCTTTCAGGAGTGCCACCCTAGCAAGCAATTGCAGATTCATCGTACGAAATATTGGCAGAAATTTAGCTGCCTGGCGGCGTTCGTCTTCGATGTTGACCCACTAGCGCATGCATTAGTTCAAAGGCAACCAACAAATCGCGACTGTCCTGTAATTGGGCGCTATTCGATCCTGCTTGAATCAGTGGGCTGCGTCCAGAAGTATAGGAAGCTGTTCACGTGGCCTGTAGCCTCAGTCTACGAACTGTCAAGGTGAGTTGGTTAACTTACCGTGACATCATGATTGTTCTTTATAACCATCTTAAAAAAAACAACAGCATTCATTTACGAACACGAATATTTCGATTCGTTTTTGCTAATTCCACAAGCATATAGCTGTCAACACGCGCAAAAACAAACTTATTTAGAGTTGAGCTCGGGTATATTTATTATCTCAATACGTTTATTGGCATATCTATATCAATGACTTCTGAAATAATTGTCGATGATCATTTTCGAGATATACGAACAAATCGCGAACGATCCAGCCATGTGCAGCAATAGAACAAACGCGCGAAGTCGCCTGTTCTGCAGTAAACGGATACAATCAGAGAACGCTTAATGTAAGTCAAGAATATCAAATTTGGATATTTAACGACTTCATTTATTTATTTTTTAGATATTTATTTATTTTTTTTTGGACATTTATAATTTGGATGTTTATCTTTTTAAATTTAGAATTTGGATATTTACAACTTCAACTAAAACTAAACGAAATATTCACAACTTACACAAACAATATTAACCGTACGACTGGGATGTCGTTCACTCGTCGGAACCTTCGAATATATTAAAGCTGTAGATTCGGCATCTGAAAATATATCAGAATTTCAAAAAATTTCTGGAAAGTTTTGTCTGCAACGAAATATTCACTGCAAACAAACTGCCCGTCCACTTCGAAAAATCATAGCTTCCCTCAATAACCTCCCAATACGAATGACTCTGACGGCAAAATGAAGCACTCGTACCTCTGCGTCGTTCCTTACTCACGGTTCGTGACACTAAAATTTCCAGTATGATCGATACGCCTGTGAAATGAACCAAATATAAGCCCATCCAGAAATTCGGTGACTTCCCATAGTGCTTCGCAAGTGCAGTTTTGCCGAGCGGAATCGACGAGATCATTGCTACGGCTGAAGTGGAAGAAGGTTTGAGAAATTATTACTTCTTCTTCAATTTAAGAATATGAGAAAATCTTTTTTAAAATTTTTTCTTAAAGTTTCATCCAAAACCTTCACCGAGTGAGCTAATCTGCGTCGAAAATATTGAAAAGTATCTTCAGTACGTGAAAATTACCCAACGGCAAACTGCAATACAAAATCTGATCTCATAATTACGGTGTAATTATCTTTCAGCGTGTGACAAAGATCAGAAATTTGATTATTTTGCGTTGTTCAAGTAACAATAAATACATTCATTCATCATAAATGAAAGTATCGAATTTAGTTCAGATGAAGAAAATGCAAACGCACAGGCGACAACAAACGATGTCATTCCAACAAGCCAGTGCAAAACGTTGAAAGCATGTCGCCAGTTGGATATCGGACTCGGCCGTATCGTCGCAAAGAATGGTTGCAGCAAAGCGAGTGAAATAGCAATCAACCCGCTCCAGGTATGTTTTGGTACCGAGAAATGCTAAAGTATCTTTTATCCGTTAAAAAGTCTTTGTGCTAGACTCAGTGCAATAAAGTGACGACTTGAACGCATGCATGAGAGTGCATTCATCAATTATTATTCCATACTATTCATTTATTATTGTTTTGATTACTTTATATTTAATTTTAATTATTACTATTAATTTAGTTATTTATTATTATTTTGTTATCAATTATCTTGATTAATTATTACTATTAGTATTCATACTATTCAATTTTATTTTAATTTCAGTTATTATTTCATCAATTCCATCAACTAATATTCAAATGAGACGATTGATTACTACTTTGGCTTTGGATATATTACGAACTGCTCAAGGATTGATTTTAGCCATTAAAGAGGCCTGATAGAATTATTTTAAGAACTCATTGTAACACGCTTTCACCATCTACGGATAGAAATCAGATTACGATGGTCTCACGGCCACAATATCACTGAGAGGGTTGAAAAAAAAAGGTCGTGGAGTGGATATTTATCGTGAAATGATTAACTAAACCTCTTATAATCTAACGTATAAACATGACGACTGAGTAGAATTGACCAGGAAATTTGATCGGTTGATTAAGCAAGTGAAAATTTTCAACTTTGCTCACCTCCATTGTACACTGCATTGTACACCAAAAGTGAAATGAAAATCCGGCTTGCGTTATGACGAATAAGAACGCAACAATTTGTAGCGCAATGGATGCAATCATGAAACTTCGATGAAACTGAAATAGAACAGCTATTCGACAAAACTTCGAAACTATTGATTCGCTTCAATTGTTAAGTTCCACAGAGTGATCGTCTCCATTCATAATTCCTCCATGCATATGAATTCAGTGTTCCTCTGCGAGTCGCAGAATGTGTGTTTATGGATTTGTGTGTGCATGATCGTGGATATTATTTGGGATTTTCGAAAGAATGCGCACTCACTTGGAACCACACAGCGGCACCGCAAAGTTTCGTCGATGGCCATGCGATCTTACAGTATCGTGCCATCAAAATCGCATTCGAAACGAGGAACCACCAAGCCCAAAGCATTATTAAACCTGAATCATCAGTCAGAAACACTACACGAATACCTTTTATCATACTATGGATGCTGCCTCAATTCACATGATCGACCTCGATGATCTTCAAAGATTTTTGTATGACATTCAGAATTTTATGAATTCTAATACCTTTTTGACTGACTTTCCAATGATTTAAATGGACCATTTCAATGATTTTCAGTGATTTCAATAATTTTTCTATTATTTCAATGCTTCAATGTGACCACTAAACATTGAAATAATACGATTGAAGGCTTCTCGCAATTGGGTAAGTGGAGCATACCATGGAGTGTTACGAGAACGTATGTAAGATTCCTCGATATATGTGTAACCGATTGCGTTGCTTCGTTAACGATATAGTAGCCGTTTGCTGAGGTTTTTTGCAACGAAACTGCCTCGGAAGAGGTCCACGGAAACAGGGGTCCATCCCACAGCGAGTGCTTCTTCTTAGCAAAAGCTCAAATTTCAAAATTAGGGTTGTTGGAATGGTTTTTGAAGTATTCTGCATTAATAACAACAGTAGTAATGATGATCTGCTATCACATTTTTGATGTTGCACAGCTAGGAAATTTTAAAGTAGAAACGAGGAAATTATTATGGAATTTTCTAAAACTGTCATGAAAACTTACTGTAGGGGTCAGCATATCCAAGAGCTAGTTGTAAGTAGAACGGTGCTGATGTCACATCTGAGGTCTTAAATCAGATAGCATATACGAAATGAAGAATTGCAAACGCCTTGAAGAGATGCAAAAAAAAAACTGCATTATCATAAAGCAACGAGTAATTATCAAAAAGAAGTTGGTAAAATTATCGATGACGGTTGTTTGTGTGTAAAGAATTATTTCAGAACTATTTGTGTGTACAGAATTTCAACAAGCTTCCCAACATTTCAGCTGCGTTACGTTATGATAATAGCAATATAGATTTGATATGAGACTGATTGTTTCGTTCAGTTTGGCATCATTTAATTGCATTTTCTCTCTTTGTAATGCATGAATTTATTTGTGATGTCACAGAGGCAATTCATGCCCTGTCCATTATGAATGCATAGATGTCCAATGTTTGATAAGCGAGATGGATGCTTGTAACCTTCAGTTGGTCGATGGCGCTAAGAAGTTCACGTCTCTCGAAATCCAGTTCGATTTCACAAGAAAAGTAATCATCAATGATCGACGAATTTGCATCCGTGATCAGCTCTTCACTTGCCTGTAAAAATGTTTTTTTTGTCACTTTCGTGGAGACACCAAAGTAACATGATTATCAAAAAGTTTTCGCACAGGACTCCAATCACCTCGTTCATTTCATAACGAACGAGATTTCGATTCGAAGTTATCCGATTCGCTGACATTTAAAATATTTACCGCATGTAATTGAGCATTATGAAGACCGTCATTGTACGAAATGAACGGACGTACATCTCCCCGTCCATTATACACGCATTCAATCACCATATCTTCACCCTGAATTTTCAATCATTCTAATTCGCGCATCCAGATGAAACTTCAATAAAATATCACGTTTTGCGCCAGCATACTATAGCTTGTTAAACTACTCGTTAACACACTATAATAGCCCACTAGGCGTTACTGTAGCGCACCGTAACCAATAGTTCTTGATATCCAATGCAGTGCACTGCTTAAGAGCAGCTGGAAAATCGCTCAGAGCCTAGATCAGATGTGCTATTTAAATGCGCTTGAGATGTTCGGTCGTTTTGAAAAACTGACTGACTGACCATTCTTCGGTCATTCGAAAAGCCAACTGCTACATAAGTGCCCAAGATGTTATTGGTTTGATTGAGCAGCAGTTGGACGGATGCTTCCAAATATAAGCTCAGCAGAGTATTATTGCTGATAGACCATCGAACTGATGCAATACATTCGTTATCAGCACAGCCCATTGGTATAAACCTGACGAAAAGTTTTTTATTTATTTTTTATTCGAACAACAAACAGCGAATCCTTGAGAAAAACATCGACTGATAGACATTATTCGAAATTTTCATTTTCATTTTCGAAACGTTTCAGAACGGAATCTTATATGGAAGTAGTTAATCAGTTTTGCCGGATCATTATGAGATTAAACTTTTCAAAAATGTGGTACTCATCCTGGCAGATCTGTGATTGATTTGCAGATCCGATCAGTCAAAATGAATCAGTCCTGCTTTATTGCTTTAATGAAATTTTAGTGGTTGTGGCGTATAAATATAAGAAGTTCGAATCGATCTCAATGCGGTCAGATATGGAATTCTGAGGAAACATTCAATGAGTGGTTTCAAGCAACAAACAAATTAGGTGAGTATTTAACGAACCAACATCCATAGTCAACACCACAACGCGGCTGCAGATCATCATCATTGTGGCCAGTGCATGGCGACACAATCAGCCACTGAAACAGATACAGATATACTCACCGGAGATGGAAGAAACATTCTCGCAGTCGAATTTTCAGATGGATTTCAGTCATTGAATTTTCATCTGTGCTTCTGTCTCAAGCAAACAGCTGTTGAAACAAATACCCTTTCAAAATGAGAATACCCTCAAAATCATAATTGACTTCGAATTAATATTAGGCTTAAAGCTATTGAGCTTTCTGTTAAAGAATCGTGATGTGTATAGTATGACTTGCGTTCGATCCGGCAAAAAAAAAACAACTGAAAATTAATCTTCATAAAATTTCAGTTAATGAATCCCGCAGTTTTTTACAATTTTGCAGTCAACAATGAGTGATCAGTTCATTCAGAATTAGTGGGGACGGAAAAAGTCAGAGACGGGGATAGTGTGGGACGAAATTTTACACTCAGCTTGAAAAAAGCCGTGGACGGGGATCAGCTCCCCAAAATTGCTGGATCTCCGCAACACACAAGTCAGAATAACATACCGCTGTTACAAATATCCAGCAATATTGATAGAACAATATCGCCATAACGGTTCTTCACTGCAGGTCGGCTACTTCTGTGAAAGTAAGCGATCGAATTCCTGAAAACGAAAATCCTAACTTGAACCTCTGACGGAACCGGAGAATCACCAAGTCAATTGTATCCGACAGATTATTTCAAACAGACAGTCATAATCATAATAGAACGAAATGATGCAACAGTACGAAACCATTGATTTGCAGATCAAATGGATCACTGATCGATTATGAAGAACACAATGAAGTTTGCACGGAGAGGATAAAATCTGAGAGAAACTACATTTGTGCATATGTAGTTGCCAGCTGTTATGTTCTGGTACAGCCTCAAGTCAGACAAAACTTGCTTGTAAAAGATTCATGAGTATCGCTGCACTGGAAGACACTGAAATTGTTCATGTCTCAGTGTGTTCTGTCGTGTTTTGTGTGTTCTTTTCAGAGTGTTTAACAATGTGAATGGGAAATGGTTTGCGTTCACTCGAATTGTTCAGTGATTATTCAACTGAAACACTTGAGAAGTATTATTTGAAGTGTGGCATCGCTAATTGCGACTGGGATGAGCCAGCTATTAACATGAATAAATATAGCTGATATGAAAGTCAACTGTGAACACTCGTTGCAGACATCGCTGACAAAAACCATCTATTTTTAAGAATTCTCATTTTTCTTTGGTTCTTGTTGATGTTATCTTAACTGTGAATGAGCTCAACTGTTGGAAGCATCGTGCAATTTTGCACAACCAATTGAGCATCTATATTTTATTCTTCGTTCTCATTTTACCATAAAAATGAACGAAAAATGATCGAAAAGAGCAAATATACACGAAAAGATCTTTTATGATATTGCTCAACTGATGTTCACTTGAGTAGGACAATAAGCTTAAGGAGAATACCAAGGTATTGGGTGTTACAAAGAGCACGAATGAGATTAGATAAAATACATAGATAAGGTTAAGCATTGCAATGTGATGATGACAAAAACAGATATTTGAAGGGCATTAATGTGACATGTTTGCCTTTATGGCTACAAGTGGAGTAATTATTATACGTAGTTCAGACGAGTTTTAATATGCAACTTGAATTTACACATGCAAACTGAACTTTGTGCTTATTTGTTTGGTTAGAAAAAGAGTTCAGCTCATTCAGAAATGAGATCGATAGAAGAGGTGAAGAGTGTCGATAATATCGTCATAAATTCATTCTTCACTTAGTGAACACAGAACCGCTTTCGATACAACGTTTCTGAGTGAAAATTTCGAGCGAAGTGCGTGCTTGTTCGATGGATCGTTTGAGATCTCAAGAACAATACGTATTAAGCTCAAACAAAACTGAAACACTGATTCGTCAATTTGTATCGATTGCAAAAAAAGTAGATAAATTCATTGTGCTGTTCTAACAACAAACTTGTCTTCTTCAATTTACACCATATCTACGTGCTTTTATCTTCAACTCACATAATTAATAACATGCTCGATTTTGGCTGATAATAAAGTGAAAACAGCAGAATATTTTGACACTTCAAATTACGATCACTAAGGAGATATTAAACAGTTCAACAGAACCATTGTTCACTGATCTCTTCACTTCTGTTCTTTTATGCTCGAATTTTAACATGACACTGAACAAACTCAGTCAATAAATTAATCAAAATTAACGGAGTACAGTTTGAGGCAGAGAATATGCTCCAACTCAATCGTAAACAAATTGCAGATCTACTGTTAGGATCTAAATCAAAAATCATGTTCAGTGAATTTGAGAGCGGTGGTTTGTGGCCTTCAGAACAGAATAGTTGCTTACATTTGATAAGTTCATTTCGACATATGGCCAAGACAAACGCACATTTAACAAAATGCTGCTGTGAACGTTGAAAAAATGCTCCATATGTAAAAATGACTTACTGAATGGTTAGTAATAAATAATGGTATGTATATTTGTTATATATTCTATTTAACCAACCACACTTGATCACCCATCAGATTAAACTTACGATTAATCTGATCAATTCGAGCGGAATTTCGCAAGAAAATGAAGAAAACTAATGATGAATCACTAGTTTGACAATAATATCGAGTCATTAATTCGAAAAAAAGCATCCAGTAATAACATTCACTGGTTTTGACGCTGATTATTGACGCCATTTGATTTAGGTAATTCGACAGCTGCGAGTAAATGAATGTGTATGTGAGGTTGCTTCATTCAAATGGCAATGAGCTAATAATTTCGCACATTTAAACAATTGATATCGAGAAATATCAATTGTAAACGATCAAAAGTACGAAGGCATCAATTAAGAAAAAATATCACATCAATATTTCTGATTATGTTCACATCCCATTCAACCGTCTTTCAAAACATTTGGAATGATTTCGAAATTCTTTTCGCAGATTTCGAAATCTCTTCACTTACCGATGATTTTCGTTTAACATTGACTGTATATAAGTAACAGTAACTTTATTTTCTCTTTCAGACCAAATTACGAAATATGCAATTCACATAGAGCAAAAATTCACAATTACGACGAAATGAATGGAAAAAATAAATGCACCATATACTTTCGCAATTAACTGAGTTCAATAGACCAGAACAACGAATTGAGACCGCACCAATTTCACACGTTCTCCTTGTAACGAAGAACCTTCGGGTTTAGGAATCGCGTAGTAAATCGGTCACATTTTTGATTGTTTATTCAATGATGCAAACACACAACTAGATAAGCTTCTTTAACAAAATAATGGAGTTGTAAATTTACTTTCAAAGGACGTCTCAACTAACAATGAGAGAATCGAATGAGAAGATAAATAGAACGCAACGACTCACTGAAAAACAACGGAAAGGGTAAAATTAGTGCATTAGGATATTGAAGAGATTAACAGTTAATCACTGGAAAGCATTTCGAACATTTCAATAAAAAAATGAGCAAAAAAGTCATTCGCAATGAACATAAAATGAATTGCCAATCTATTCTTGACAAACAAAAAAATCAAACGAGAAAAATATCAGAGAAAAATGTCCCATCTATGAGTCATTGCTAAAGAAAATGCGATCGATGTCAAGGACGCAACGAAACAACAGTCTTTCAGAAAAGTGAAAGAATGCTCTCAGAATTAGAATGGGTAAAATTCTTGGAAAAACGAGAAAATAAGTGCACTCAAAAAATAGCCCACAGAAAATATTGATTGTGAACGTTTTTAATTAAGTGCTTCGCGAAAATGATAATAGGTGTAAATATGCACCCAACAATAGAAAAGAATTATTGATCACTGAAAGAGGAGAAATGAATACTGAACATAAAATTTGAAGGGTAGAACCGGATTAATAGTAAAGTGATTGCAGCAATTAAACAAAACGATTCGAACAGCGACAAAAAAATATTTCTCAAAGAGCGAAATAAATTTCCTATGTTCGCATCAGTTTATTATCACGGCGGCACAAGCACGAAATTTTTAGCAAATGCAAAGAACTCGAAAAATATCAACATTGAAGGGTCCAGGGAATTGAATGCATTTGGGTCTTGTAGACGATGATTCGAAAGTATGTTTTGACATGAACGGAAAAAAAACGATAAGATTTTATCGGAACTGCTTCGAATGCAGCAGTCGTTCGGATAATTTTTCCGATTTTCAAAATGAGCAATCGCTTCCCTCCCCCGTTATCAATGCCATTGCTTCACTGAAAGGAATTATTTCTGAATGAGAGAGAACCAAGGAATGTTTTGAGAATTAGGTACCTTCTCTATGAACAGCATCAGAAAATTAACCAAAATTTTTTAAATCACATTACGAATCGACTGCAAGAGAGAGGTAAATTGTTTCTCAGGATACACCATAAGAATCCAAAAACCCAAAGCAAAACCAGAAAAAAAGATTCAGAAACAAAATATAAAACGTTGCTGGGGGTCGCTCGCTTCAATACATTGCATCGCTATTGATCAATTTATACAATAATATAGCAGTATTAGAATGACCATCTTCGAACTAACTGTGTCCTTAGGTTTGCCCAGTAACATGGTAACTTTTTCACGTCGTTAGATTCCCCAGATTCTCTACTTTCAGAAATGTATATATCTTGTTGAGAGTTTTCACATAATTGAGGAGATACAGGCGATTTTCTGAATCTATCTCATGTAGCTCGGCGGCGCTCGTTCCAATACATTGTATCACTATAGATCAATGTGTACATTACTATAGAGGAATTAGGGTGACCATCTTCAAACTCACCGTTTCCTCAGGTTTGCGCTGTAACATGGCAATTTCTTGACGTCATTAGATTTCTCAGATTCTCTACTTTCAGAAATGTATATATGTTGTCGAGCGATTGCATTTAACCAAGGAGATATAGCTAAATTCTTGAATCCATTTCAAGTAGCTGTGCAACGCTCGTTTCAATATATTGTATCGCTATTGATCAATCTATATATTTCAACGGTAGCATTATGGACACCATCTTCAAACGAACGATATCCTCAGGTTGCCCAGTAACGTGGTCGTTTTTTCATATCATCGAATACATCAGATTCTCTAATTTCAGAAAATTTTGATGTAATCTGACGTTTTTGCTTGCTCATAGAAACATTGATGATTTTCTTAAGCCATCTCAAATATCTCATTGTATGTTTGCTGATGAATGTACAAGAGGAATTAGCTATTTCAGGATAACCACTTTCAATCCCATGCAACTCTCAGGTTCACATATCGGCATGTCATGTCCTCTCAACCCTCAGATTCGTATTCCTTGGTTTCAGAGAAATATACATGCTGTGGGACGAAATTGCTCACTGTTCAAATGGTGTCGATCTTTTCGATATATGCATGCAGGGATACTTTATGCTATTCATTCAGCAGTTTTGTTAGAATTGTTCTTAAGCATCTTTTTGCTAGAAAGCGAATTACTTATCAGAGCGATTCAAATGCTTAAAAATTGAACATGTTGAATGTCTCAATTGTAGCAATCGTCCTTTCACATGCCTTTCTTCTTGATTCAAGCTGATGATGATGCCAGTTGAGAATATCTTACAAAAACAATCAAATATCGTTACCTAGAATCGACCATGTCCTCATGCTCTAGTCTTTATCCAAATTAAAAGTTCGAAAGCAAGGCTTCCTTTTGATGATACAATTTCAAATTACTGATATTTCAAAATTTCAAATTTCAAATTAATGTCCATCGATTTTTAGCTCATCTAACTCCACCAAGATGGCTTAAATCACTTTTAATTTAGTTACAAACATCACACGACTGCTTCCATTTGATACTAATTTAATTTACGAATTCCATTTTCCACATTCGATGGAATTCCATTTTCCCTTGATAATCTAAGGATTTCGATCCATGCCCCCCACTATATTTGCTGGTGGAGTCAATACACCTTTTTTTTTCAGAGACCACGCAATCATTCAAATCGCCAGGTTTTATGAATAACGACATTTGATAGTACCGATTATTAACGATTGATTGTTAGCGTTCTCCGGAATTTCATTCGCATTCTGGAATGAAAGAGCTTCTGAGATCCTGACGAAATGTCAATTCTCTTTTCCGTTGATGTTGGAATTCAACCGCTAGTGGTATGGCATAATAATATGTGCATGTTTTGTTGATCACCTCGTTCTGATCATAAATGTACACTCTATGAATTAATGGTAGTATACCAGTTGATCACCACAGATCATTTCATTGTGACTGCCTTACTCATTCAGTATTCATTTGCTTCGGTCATATATGATGTTCTGTACGATGGAGTGGTGGTGCGTTATGCACGTTTGTATGTGTTATTCATGATTTCAGTTTGTTCACGTATTATCTGGTGCAATTCAGAATTGCGCCGTAGATATGTTGTGTTCATGTAACCTTCCAATTGCTTATGTTTTTTATTATCATATCGTTTGATATGTTCATGATTGCGTGGATTAAGGGAAATGCAATGAGAGGACAACTACTGTTAGCAGTGATCACCTTAACGTAGACTTTGGATTCAGCTTAGTTGCTGAAGTGCGAGAATGTTTGGTACCGTTTTATCAGTGATACTTCATTAATATTTGATTACCATTGAAATTCACCCGCTATATTTAGTATGGAATGTTGTTAACGTATGAGGCTAATTTATTAATGACGACCGTATTGAACCGCTCGGATTGTATTGAAATAAATTCGAGGAAAGCTAAGAATTAATCATTTAATACTGTTCCAGAGCAGAGGTGATCGAGCGGACAAACCGTGACAGTTTCTACGATACTGTCACTGGTCATCACTTCGAATCAAAGGTGAGGAATTGAATCATTTCTGTAGTGGTTTAATTTGTTTCTTGGTGAATTTATTATCGATCAATGTTGTTAAATTCTCTTGATCTGACAGGAATCTATCGTATATTCAGTAAGTATGAGTATTGTGTGATATCGGTCCATTAGATGTGTTGATGCATAAAACAGTTGTGTGATAACAGACATAATATTGATAGAGATATAGATATTTTGGATAATGTAGCGATGCGCCGTATGCCTGAAAATGATACATCTTGAAAATGATACAGCATTGAATCGTCATCCAATTCTAGGTAGAATCGCGTGGTGATGGTTCCAAATGGATGACGAGACACCATAGTCGATGGTGACGGGCCGATGGACGATCTGATAGACGTGGTGGCACCAGTTCATCTCCATCAATATCTCGTGGCAGTTTCAAAATCGATATTCAACAGTATCACCTCAAATCAAATCAAACAAATCAAAACAACAGCGATCAATATTCGAACGAATATTCAGCTCAACAATAATATTCGTCACTATTTAACAAATATGATACAGTGACGCAAAAAAGCGCCTGGTTAGTAATTTTAGACTTATAATTAGGGACAGAGAATAAAATTTAGTCGTGGTCAGTGACCACTTTTTTAATCACATGTTTTTTTATTCTTTAATTCATTTATGAATATCGTGAATTAAGATTGTATGTGTTGTTAATTAGATGTAAATCGTGCTTGATTTATAATTGACCAATTAAGTATAGAAGACAATACAGTGACAAATAGTATAGTGCATTGTTTAATGTTATTATTGTCGATCATAAACTTGTGAAGATATTGATGATGCCTCGTATGCTTTAACTGGGGGGATTTTTTAGTGCTTTTTAATACAGTTGTTAGTGTTATTTGTGCTATTTTATCACCTTCGTTCTGTGTTATTGTTACTATTGTTATCGTCACTGTATTGTCATATACTGAGAAGCTTAGCTCATTTGAAACAATTTGATATCAAAGGAAAAATCATACATTCTGACTCAGACTATTACCTGGTTAGTAATTTCAAATCAAACAAATCAAAACAATATTACATTTAATGTATATAGTCATGTATATTGCCACAAATTATCATGTTATGTTTTCATTATTTATTTATTTATTCATTTTTACATTCATCGTTATTGGGAATATTGTAAACCTTTTTATAAGGGATGTGGGTAGGGCGAAGGAGGGATGCGGCACGTAATGACCCGCTTAACTCCGGAGCCGGAGGTAGGGACTTGGACTGGCTATAAATATGGCCCATCCCACCTAATTGAAATTTTTTTTAGTTTCTACACCTCACCATTCCCCCTCCCCTCCCCAATGTGGACTCTATTACGTGAAATCGTGTTGGACTCTAGCATAGATATGAGAATAGCACATTTGCTGATATGTATTGAGGTAGCTGTCGCAGGTTACACTTAACTTGATTTAACTTAGTCATAGCTTCGACTTGAGTTAGCTTGACTGTGACTGCATTAAAAGCTCACTGAGCCAAAACTTTGACACGATTTGACTGGAAGTATATCAGATGTTGATTGAGCTCGTGTAGCGCTTAGCGGACTTTGACTTTGCTTAGTCAAACGTTAGTTATAGTGAGCCATATTAGCATGCGATTTAGGGGAATACTTAGCTATCTATGCACAACCTGACGCAATATCCTAGTCATGTCGTGGCTGAGATTGAAGCTCTCGGAATTGATCGCTTCTTAGAATTAGAGGTATCACATGAGAGAATATATAGTTTGTTGCGGGAGGAACTGTGACTGGGTTTGATAATAGCTGCACTGGCATATGAAAAAAGAAAACTATCCCTGTAAAATTGAGTTCCACAAACGTAGGGTATGAATCGCCTTATGAAGTTAGCGGTAGGTCTGGAAAGTTCGCCTGGACTACTCACCTGAAGAGTCGAGTCGCTAGGTGGTGACTCGAAGAACGTCTCCCTTGTAGTGTTGTTTAGTGACAGCTGAAGTGAGTTGAGTGCGATATCATGTGTGCAGTTAATGATCATTTTTAAAAAGCATATTTTGATTGCGTGGGTGATCCCAACCCGTCGAGCTGCCAACAAGAGGGGCCAGGTTTAGGTAAATGCGACAGGCGTTCCCCGCCTACCGGCAGTCTCGGCGAATCGGGGAGAAACAACTAAAAATATGCTAGCGATATTTACCCGAGTATCGCTAGCATTTATTCATCGGAACATATTACGGGCGTTCCCGGCCCGGGAAAGGCGCCGATTTGACCGGGGATAGGGAATGCGCGTAAGTTGGCCTGAGTAGTGTGTTCGTGCATTTGCTCAGGTAACGAGGGTTCCCGGACTCACTGTGCGCACTTTCTCTTAACAGGGGGGAATTATAATCGGGTTGACCATTGGCTTGCACATATGAAATCGTTTCAATCAGTTCAATGTTGCTAAATGCATTCTAAGGAGAAATCTCTCAGGTGTTTGTGGTTACTCGCCGAAGCTTATCTATTAGCTAGTGTCATGATGGCATTCATACACATTCTCTGATGCAATCCTCATTTCCCTTGCCGGAGCAGTTATTGTCTGTCTTTAGTGCCAATAAGGTACTTGATAAGTTTGAGAAATCCATTTAAATGGGATGTGAAGCATTATGGATTCTTCAGATTTGTTTTGAATAGCTACACTGGCATATGAAAAGAAAAAAAAATATCCCTATAAAAAATGAGTTTCAAGAACGTAGGGTATGAATCGCCTTATGAAGACAGCGGTAGGTCTGGAAAGTTCGCCTGGACCACTCATCCTATAGAGTCGAGTTGCTGACTGGTGACTCGAAGAACGTCTCCCTCGTAGTGCTGTTTGATAACAGCTGGAATAAAGTTCCAATGTTATCAAATGTGTTATGAGGAGAAATCTCTCAGGTGTTTGTGGTTACTCGCCGAAGCTTATCTATTAGCTAGTGTCATGACGGCATTCATACAATTCTATGATGATATCCTTATGTCCCTTGCCAGTGCAGTTATTGTCCCTCGTAAGTGGTGATAGGGTATTTGATAAGTCGTCGTCACTTTTTTTAATAACCAACCAGTTTCGAGAGCTTATATCTCGGACCAGGATTGAACTGGATGACTGTGGATTGATCTATGCATAGAGGTTAGAAATTTGCCTTGATTGCCAGAACAACGTCTTCTCAGGCTTAGAATGAGTTGATGTATAAGTTATAAGAAAGTGATTTTGAAGTAGCGTTTTCGGGATAACATCATGAAATTTACTCAGATTTTATCTTTCGAGCACTCAGTTGATAACTTAAGCCACTGAAAGTAAAGTAGCATTCCTCGGATTGCTCTTTTACCTTGTAGGGGAAGCAAGGCCTGAGTCAAGCATCATTTAGTATTACCTTGGCTCGACCTTAAATTACTTTTGATTTGAACCGAAATGATTCCAGCTGACTTGATTCGGTTTCGTTTTCAAGATATTCTTTCACAAATTGTTCATGTTATCCTGCTTCGGATTATGCGATTGGATATGGGTATTGAAATCTCGTGTTTATGTGAATATTTGTTTGAATGTCCTCTTGCTGTTGTTGTTGTTTATGTAATTATTTTGTGTTGTTGTGCATGTGATTATTTCGTATTTTCATGCGTTCATCACCGTGTTCATCCTCTCGTTGATTATTATCGTGTTCTTGATGCTGTCACGCCAGGCATAATGAAGGAAGACATCGCTAGGCATGGTTTGGTGGCTTCCCATGAGTGGGGCACAATCGCAAAGTGCATGTAAACCATCTCGATGAAATTCTACGTCACATGCTAGAGTCAGGCTCAAGTTTGAAGCTTTTGCCTGTACGTAAGTTCAAAACTTGGGATGAGGATAAATTTGGAAATATCAATAGTGCGTGGCGCGACAGCTGCATAAATATTTTTCCACGTGTTACAACACATCAAACCAAAATCACTTAAAAGGATCCAGGACTAGTCAGTACCTTCAGTGGTTTCACTTAGCTAGGATTGTCATGATGACAGCTATTGTAGCTTTGTACCAATAAGTTTGGAGGAATTCAGTCGCCGTATAGGTTGTGGTATTACTACTATTGTTTGCATGGCAGTCGGAAACGTGAAAAATCTAAATGGCCTTTTGAAATATCGATGGTGAAAGGTTTAAATTTAAATGCAAATTTTTGAAAATATGCTAGAGTTGTCAGCGATACTGCAAAATATAGCTGAATTGAGCAATCACATATTGGGGAACATTCCATGAGAAGATCGCCACACATGTCTCGGGCATAGTAAAGCAGAAGTCGAGGAATGAATTAGATTTTTATGAAAGACATGATGACATGACATGAAACGAATGCGGAGACTCGACTAGGGTGATACAGTATGACGTTTAATGCATGCGAGCGTAAAGTTGAAACAGTTCTCGCTGTTGAAATAGCAGTTGTTAAAATGCATAAAGAGCTATGGTAGAATATCTTCTTGGATGTTCACTTTTTCATACAGAATATCTTCGTGCATACGATAGCTAAGGCATGCTTTCTGTGTGTTATACCCCGTTTTTTCTTGACCTAAACGTTAGGATTAATTACCCTTTCTGACAGTATGGAAGCAGCGTGCGAATGCTTCTACGTATCCACAAAAGATTGTGATGATTCTACCATTACCAAAAAATGTAATGCTTCTACTGAAAAATCTACGAAATGCTTGCGCCACAGAAAATTCTACGTATCTACAATATGGCAGTAACGACGGTGAATGTTAGCTAGATTTTCCAACTGAATTTTCACGAGTAGTTGTTCTGATTTGATTGATCGCGTATGTGTTGAACTCCTTCGTCGCCTACTTAAAACTTTATCTTGTAAGCCCGGTTTGAAAACCCTGCGCTGAACGAGAAGATGCAACTCGTCTCTGAAACTTTTTTTAGAACGATGTTTCGTCGGAAACAGTCGTCGCTTGTTGATGTTTGTTAGTAAAGTTTATCGAAAATTTACGATTTGAATGATTTTATCGAAATGATTTCAATTAACGATTTTATCGAAAAAAATTTGAAAAAATTGAATGTAAATGTTGTAAATTTGAATGCAAAATGTTGATTTTTGTTAGTGAAGTTACCGAAAGGTTTATCGAAAATTTTTAATTTATCGAAAAATTTGTGATTTGAATTGGCGCAGATTGCTACTGTGCGACATGAACATCCGAGTTTTGCTTATAGCATTTCAAAAAACTTCAATGACGTTACGCGGCCGATGGTGTATAAATACGAGACGTTGATGCGTTGCGTTCAAATGAGAGGGTTAGATGCATCATATCGGCCAGGGTGCGGTTGTGTCTTGCATTTGCGCTCGCATTTCATCTGGATTTAAAGGTTAGAGCATAATCTCAGCCCTGTTCAGAAAAGTGGGTCGTCAGATGAAGGTTGTTCCATAATAGCTTCGGGTTCCCCCGGAATCGTCGCAGGTGGTTCAGATGGCTTTTCAAGTCAGGGAATGTGGCTAATTTCATCCAGGAAAAAGTTGGTTTCGTAAGCAGGTTTCTTGGTCCAGTAGTGACACCACTGTTCAGTAGATGGAAGAGGGGGAAGTGGATGTTTTGTTATTTTCCAGCCAGGTCACTATCCAGGTTTGGAATTCTCATTTTCTCAGCTGTAGCATGAAGTCATAGTTTCCCACTCTGTGCGCAAAGCGTTGTGTAGGTAGGCTGATTACATCTGGCGGTAAGTATCTGCGGTTTTGCGGGTTTTTCAGGTACTTTTCAATGAATTTCAGGTTTTCGAAATGTGCGGAGCTCTGATGGAAATCCATTCGTCTAATTTCATCAGATTTGGATGTACAGTTGTAATTGTCTCTTTTGTTCGGTCCTGAACACTTTCCTATCCTCATCATTTCCAACGTTGATTCATGTCACAATATTGTTCTTACGAAGTCACCGCAAAGAAAGTTTTCGGTTGTTTTAAACCACAATTTTTTCGAGATCAGCGTTGAATCACTTGTTTTCATTTTTTCACTTCATACGATGGATACTTTCATTCCTTGTGCTTGAGCTTTCGTCGTAATCACTGTCTCTCGTTCTGTGACTACAGCATCGATATTTAAAATCGAAGCTGATCAGTTCAGTGGTGAGGGAAAAATTATTGATAAAACTGGGAAGTGTGTGCTAGCGTGCTGCTTAGGTGGCAATTCGCGACAACTTCCTATGGTTTCAGTCTCGTTCCTCTTTTGAGACTACTTGGAATCGAGTCAAATATTAATGTATGCATAATCTTCTAGTCACTATTTGTCTGCGTACTCTTTCAGCTGTTTTTATTGCCGTGACTTTACTCAACGTGATGAATTTTTGGATACTTTGGAGTTCACTCAATCTCTAGCCCAGACAGAACCAACCCATTTAAATTCTATTCTAGTGATCATCCTCATCATAATTAAATTCTGTGTAAACATTTTTCATAAAATGTTACAACTTTTTCTGTGTGTGCAGTGCACATTTGAAATGGAAAAATAGCAACAAGGAAACGACTATACTTTCATGAAATCATCATAATGCAATCATTTCATAAAAATGTGCTGATTGCTTTGTATGACGCGCCCTATGAAACGAAACAATGTTTACGCCTCATAATGCACACGACAGTGGAGCACCTTCGAATATATTTCATCAAAGGGCAATAAGTTGAAAATGTTGTTGCATGCGTGTGTTGTGTAAATTTTTCGAAACTGCAAAATATTTGTTTGTGAGATGAAGGAGAATTTCTTGTTGAAAAATCAGTAGGAAAAGATCAACTGTTAGATGTGATCGCAATGTCGTATTGAAAGGGACGATGGTACGTGTGTTGTTGTGTGTTTTTAGTAGGTACTTGGTTATCAATTTTTTTGTTAAGAACAGAAATAGGCATGTAAACGTATGGGATTGGATGGAATATATTCAATCGGTTTAGTGTTTGTTATACAGAGGAGTGTTTGTTTGTGTGTGTGTGGAAATGTGAGTATGTGTGTGTTACTACTTTCTCATTCAGGTGTTGTATCAGCGAATGAATTTTTATAATCGAGAAAAATAGGAGATAAATAGATGTTCCATAAATCGCTGTTATCATCATTGTTATCGCAGAAATGAACGGCAAGCAAACAATTTGCCATACTCTATGCTGATGAAAAATCAGATACCCCAGAAAAATATTTTTGAACATCACAAGAAGTCCTCATGCGAGAAGAAGTCCATTGGCAAGCAGTTACAATTTAAAGCCATCTGGTGAAATCAAGACAAATATTCATTCATTTCATTGAGTAGCAGCAATAAGATTCGAATTTATGACGTCTGCGATAAGATCAAAAACCGGCGAATTAAGTATGCATTTGATTGGCGAAGTGTGGATCTTCAAAATTTTTTGCAGTCTAGAAAGTTGTTGGAAATGTTTTTTTTTGATCACTTCAACAGTGTGGTCGTAGGTTTACAGTTAGTCAATAGAACTACTGAAAAATTAAGTGGTAAGCAGTGTTCGATTGCGTTTGTACACCGACGCAACTTCTTTTTATACGACGACCTATTGATACGAAATCAAACGGACAAAGAAGATTTGTGAAGGATTACCGGATTTTTCTGCTGGAATTCCAACGTTCATCATCGCTCATATATGAGGAAAAAAAGAACAAACAAACAATCACTTTTGAGCTGTGATAAACGTATAACTATCATTCATCTGAGGAGTTTAAATAACGTATGATATTAATTTTTGACAGTGTTCAGGTTGACGGCTTTGTTGAATTCGTTGATTGCACCGGAGATGGCCAGGCAGAATTATGAGTGCACACTTTCCCTGAAGTGATTTAGCCAATTTGAGGAATCAGTGAAAATGTTGAAAATTCGAAAAAAAAATTTTCAAATCACAATCGCGAAAGTGTGGCCAGTAGCGGCACCGATAGAGGAACATATGTATGTGTGTGTGTGCGAGTGTGCGCTAAAGAATTAATTAACAGGCTCAAATAAGCCGAATTGGTTTTCAAGAGGGAACAACTAACTCTTTGAACAGCTAAGCCAATATATACTGTTTGGATCAGAGCGAAGTGCATACGGAAAAAAAAATTAAATGAATAACGGAATAACGAACGAAGCAATTTTACAGACGAAATTTTCCTCCCCATTCATTTTCTTTTCCGTTCAGCAATTCATTCAAACCATTCAGCTATTGCATCCATTCGTTTCTCATTCCCATATCCACTTGCCGTCCTCTTAAGCTGAAGCTTTGTAGCGCTTGCTCGCAACTATCTGATTCATTATTGTGTTATGCCACCACGAAACGAGAACAAAAAAAAAAAGATTTGCACCTCACGGTGCTAGCTAGCATTTCAGTAGCAATTCATAACCACAATAATAATTGTATGCGATTATCGTTTTTTTCTACGGTCATTATTCATGATTTCTCTCCTTAAACGTTGTGCTTATTTCAAGCCTTCAATCAGCTCACCCGATAGTTTTTAAGGAACTATTGCAAACGCTCGATCTATCTTAAGTCCGATTGATACTCAGGGCATCTCATGTTGTTGATCAACTTGTTTTCGAGATCTATTTCCGGCATGAATATCAAACTTCTTATAAATGCTTCCAGTTTAGGTTTCATTGCAAAGTGTTCAAACTGTCCTAAACATTTTCAAGCAGTTTTCTGAAGTGATCTCGATCTCGTGATCTCGTCACTATTATAAAGTGGTCAGATGATCGCTGTGAAATGGATTTTCTTCATCAAAAAAAGACAAACTTTTATGATATCGAACTTGTGGAGTTTTTCGAAAGAAGCAAGCAGCACATTATTTAGATCAGCCAAGCACCATTCCCACTCAATACATCGATCGAGCAATTCTTCTTTTCCTACACATCATCCAGACTTAATCGATTGTTTTGTAAAACTTGATGGACTATTTATCTGATATAAAAGCTTACAAGTAGTAACTTAAATTGAACGGAAACTGCATTCGATAGAAATCAGTTTGCAATTGAACAACTGTGAATGTGATTCGTTGCTATCAATGATATAACAGGACTGATTATCTTGTGAAAAACAAGCCAGTGTCTTCAGTGAGCCAGAAAAAACAATGACACGATTTTGTTTAATATCAGTAATAATGGTGTAAATGGTATTGTAAGTAGTTAATTTGATTTTCATTGGGCTTTTTTTGGGTAAATAGTGTTGTTGTGAAGTAATATTACATGTCTAAAGCACGTCAGAGTTTTTTGCTGCAATCATTTCGTCAACAATTCCTTCCATTTGTCGGTAAAAAGTGAAGAACTGTTCAATAATGTCCACAAATATATGAAAAAAAGGTACCAGTCATGCCCTTCATCATGGAAACAAATCTGCAAAAGCGCTTTCACTTCTCTATTTACTGCCTTTTAAAATCTTCATTTGCAATTTTTTGAATTCAACATTTTCACATTCTGACAAACCGCAAATATTCACACTCAAAGAAGTAATATTTTTCACAATCCGAAATCGTTTGCTCAATAATCAGGCAAACGATTTCTGAAATATTTCATTTTATATACAATTTGCAAAAGGTTCAAAAATTACGCTGCGCTTTTTTATTGGACAACTGGCATAGATTAGCTGCAGTAGAGCAATTCATTCAAGTGAAATATGAGACAGTAATTGTTGCGAATTCTCCGTCAAATAATAATCGATTTGTGGATTTTTTAGAGAGTTGAGGAGATGGCGGTTAAGAGAGAAACTAGCAAAATCTTGCAGAATATTTCTGTGTTCAGTATGAATTCAATATGTCGTAATGCAATATTCAACTGTATTTGCAAATAATCCATACACTGAACACTGATTCGTTCGTTTGATTGATCTGCATAAATTGATGAAAATATGTACTGTTTGCAAGTGGAGTTGATAATTGCATAATATTACGACGACGATCTATTTGTGATTCTGAAACTGTTGAGTTTCATCGATGATAGGCATTAAGATGGTTTCGTAATGGTAAGTTGAGGCTGTAGAGCTATGATCAAGGCCAGGAAGAATCATCTCTATAATATCTAAAATCCAGTATTCATGGATATACTACCAATATATTGTGTTCTGTGATATCCAATCCAAATCATGCAAACTATTGGATCTTTGCAGAAGCTCAGGTCTTCTAATTCCTTGTATCACATACGGCATATTAGCCAACCAGTCTTCTCTTAAAATACCTACACTTAAAATACCTAGGGTATATTACTAAAGTAGTTTTCTTACCTGCATGCAGTGAATCAATTGCTGAAGAAGTCAGACTGTGTGCAGATAAATTATTTTTAACATGATACAGCAAATGAATGTCAAAATGTAAAAGTTATTTAGATGGTTGATTAGGTTAGCCGTGTTTCTATTTGGAAAACAAAATGGACAGATGCTATCGCAAATGTTCATTTTGTCATTTAATGGAAATGTTAATTATTTTTGTCATTTACTGAATATTATCTGAAGTGAATCTATCTGATTGATGGATGTGTCACATAGAATCATCCCTATCCTTATTAGATTTAACTGATCATCATCTTATTTACACATAATCATATGTATCGTTTCTGATTGCAGTTATTTTTTCTGTTCTCCTCTGAGTTTTTTGTATATTGCGCAGTGTTTTCTCCATTGCATTTTTTTCAGTGCAAACTTTAATTGTATTCAACAAGTTATGAAGTGAGGTATGGATGTATCCAAAACTTACAATTATTAGTTTATGGGAGATTATGAGCGAAGAAAGTCTGTCGATTATTTCATCACGGTTGTTCTTCGAAATAAATGCCACAACGATACGGAGTAGCGATTGTAGGTGCTAAACGTCATGTTTGTTGATGTTATTTAGTGGAAAGAAATATTTACATGAAAATGAAAATCTTCTCTTCAAATCCTTCAGATCCGCTTGTTTCATTGAGCACATTTACTTCATAATTCAAACTTAATAACAAATTCTGCAATTCGACAGCGATATTACGATTGTGGAATCATGTCTGAAATTCATGCTGTTCCTCATGGAACGCTGTATCGAACATTTGAAATCTTTGAACCATTTGCACTCCTTGAAACCCTTTTAATATATTTTGCTGTATGTTTGCACTTTACTAGTCTTTAGTCTCGTCATGAATCATCCTAATGTCATCCCCATTGCAGTTCTCCAGAAAAAAAAAGCACCGGATCGTTGCATATTGCAATAATCAAATTGTAATCGCTCTGTATCCATCCTCTCTTACAATCACTTACCTACAATGCTTATGATTTCACTTACCTACAATGCTTATGAAAATATCATAAACGATTAAATGTTTCGCTCATTTTGAGGAAATAACTCTAGTCTTGATCATATAGAATTTACTCCTGTGCTTAAGACTCGTTCCATATGTAATCTTATCCATTAAAGTATTGAGCACTTATCAGAATCATCTTCACCAATGTTCGTTGTTTTGAAACATGCGTTTACATGCGTTGTGAATTTCTTCACAATGTTTATCGTTGATGGAATAATTGGTTGAATTTGTAACAGTTTTCAGCGAATAGCGTCAACAGCAACAACAATACAACAACACTTTTCGGTGGAGCCAAACATTTGAATCGATCAGCAGTCTGTTTGCGTAGCAGTTGTGAATCATTCAAAAAGTTCAACTTCCTTACGGTCATCGATAAGGAGGAATTTCTAACATACGGCATTTTCAACGATAGCAGTAACAAAATAGCGAAGTGAAGTGAGGCAGTCGCATAGTGTGGATTCGGTAATTGCAGTTCGGAAATAAAAATGTCACAGCAACAAACGGGTCATTCAATTGTGAGTAGTGTTTAGTCATTCATGATTTTTCTTTTTTGCGTATTCACTTGTGATTAATTGATGTGTATTCATTCATTCATTTGCTGTTTATCTTTTTAGCTGTCTAATGAAGCGTTTCATTTTCGAACTTCACAGATCGCGTTTCGATCTTCTGATTTCATTTCATTACTTCATCTTTTTCATCTTATAAGTCGCCTTTTCAATTATAATGCAATCATTTTCTAGTGCAGTTAAGCGCTTTTTGCATGGAGAAATGCTATCGTCATATGTTTACTCACTGTCAGTTTGGTTTTAATTTCGGTGGAGGTGGATAGCTAGCTATTCATTAATGATGGTATCATTCAGAAATGATATCATTCATAGTGGCAATATTATGGGGATGGGTTGGTGCGTTTTCGATGATTTTATGATATCGTTTGGAGCGATTGCAGTGACATATTATGGGTGGTTATTGATGCAAATTTATTGCGGGAATGTGGTACATGAACGCCTCATTTACATTTGAGAATTATTAGCAGTATTGTCGTTATTATTTGCATTGTTATTATCGTTATGCCACATGCAATAATTACAAAACTCTATGCCATTTCATGACAATTGATAGTTTGGGGAGATATATATCGTCCATACGACTGATGCACATCTATCGATATGAATGCGAGTGAAATAGTTTCAACACAATATTGAGTGGTATTTAGAATAGAAGTATTGAAATCATTATAAAGACGATTCGATCGAATTTATGTCTGTTGATTGAAAATTAACTGATCCAATGAAACAACCGCATAAACCGGTTTATTACTCGATTCATCGAACACGTCCTTGCCCTCTTCTAATCGTTCTTTTTAATGACGAAGTACAATGATTCAATAAGTGCTCAAAAAACATTTTAAAATGTGAGTTCGAAATTGTTTACATTTATCTAATGATAGCACCATATCTCGTCAGCACTGATAAGAGGTAATCAATTAGGCTGACTGGATTATCAGGATGATTATAGGGGGATGGTACTGATGCTTTAAGAGACTGTGATAGGTTTTTGGAATATTTATAGAACTGAATTGATAGTATAAACCAATCGAATTTTTAGATGTTTTTTAATGAAAAAGGATTTATTGAAATGTTTAGAGAATGTGGTAAATTCATAGTGAATGTTACAGTTAAGATTCACTACGAGTTCAATAATATGGAAGAGGAAATTATGATTGAAGTTCTGGAATGAGAATGACGGTATGGTATTTTAGCTATACCTGAAGCGTATTGCTCTAATTCTATAAAAGTATTTCTACGGTGTTAGTTAGCTGATATTTAAGATTCCGCATAAAAATTTTTGTTCAACAAGTAATTATTTCGAAATGAGCTATTGCGAGGATTTGAAAAAAAAATTGTGCTTTACAACAGAAATCTTGGCTTGGGAAGAGGTAAGCGAGGGGTTTGCGTGGCAGTTTTCGGAAAGTATTTGGAATATAGTGAACTGAATTCGGAAGTTTTCACAAAGGTAATACGGAACCATACTTTTAAGTACAGCTATTTGCGGGTTTTAATGGAGTGCTCTTTTAGTAATTAATGGATTCTCATAGATTAACGTTATCCGTGGGTTGCAACGATTAATGTGGGTAGGAGAGATGGAAGGAAAGAGGTAACGGATAATACGGGTGACGATTCATCATCAAAATATAATGGAACGGGTGGGTGGCACAAGAGTGACGAGAATAGCGTTGTTTAAGGAGCATTATTGAATACAACCGAAAGAATTGCTTGGGTGTCATTTAAATAGAATTCGGCCGGAAATCTTTACACTGAGATTGGTTTTGAAAGGTGATGTTGTCTGTGTGCAGTGTGCGTTCTCAATGCCTCGTTTTCTGTTCTCATCATTTTCTTCAGAATTTTGATAGGGTTTTTTTTTGCTGATCGATTTGAACGAACGTTTTTGTGTGCAATTGAATGCAATTGATCACACAGTTTGACTGGATTCGAAGACATGTCTCATGCAAACACTCAAATGCTGCAGCAGTTGTCTTATACATTCCCCTTTATTTGCTTCATTCATTGTCTCGTTTTTTGAGTTCTTTTCGTTGTCATTTAAGATTATTATTCATTCGTTTCAATCTGAGAAGTACTATTCTTCTCTTGCCATCTCAATTTCGATACGTTTTGATGGTTGATTTAAATTTCGTTCTGTCAATACCATTCTTCCATTTATTCAGTCATTGATTCATTTCCTCTCTTTTACCGTGGTTGTTAAAATTCTTTTATTATTATTATTATTATTATTATTATTATTATTATTATTATTATTATTATTATCATTATTATATCGTTTTCGTGATATTATTCATGTGAAGAGTGAATACATGATATTTATTATTGTTATTAGTTTTATGACGACCATTATAAGAACATTGAGACGACACAGAAATAAATGATTGCACATGCACACAATTGAAAGATTGCAACCTGCCCATTATGAGAGACGAGACTGTCGCGTGGAGACAGGCACTGTTGTGTCAGACTCGTGTTCTAATGGAAATCACAGCGCACTTTCCAGTTTTAATGATTAATAAGGGAATAACAACAACAACACTTAAATAGAATGTATTCACTCAATGTGAACATGATGAAATTAAACTTCTCAAGGGAAGGGAACATTTGATGACGATGATGGTTTCAGGCGGATATTTACAAAGGTGTGATCAATGATGTGATAAGTCAAGTGAAAGAGGCATTCTTGGACGAGAATGTCGATGTGGATGTGCTACAACAACTCAAGAAGGTTAATTGGTCACTGGATTTTATCATCACTCTTGTCATTTGCATCGTTTGATATCACTATCTTCATTTGTATGCTAACTGATATCATTTCGATGCCCACTGATACATCAACTTGAAGGCCATTTCGGTTCAGAAGTAATTTTCGAGTAAATTCTAGGAATGGGAAGAAAAGTTGATGGCGAGTGGGAGTGTGGATTTGGAAGGTACAAAACCGGTAGCACCGCCACCAATTCGACAAATGAAGCTACCGGCACAGTCGTCAACGTCGAACGCCACAACGATGTCATCATCGAATAATTCTGCAAATAATGGCAATAATAGTAACAGCAATAACAACAATAATGCCAACAATAACAGTAGCAGTAATAATAATAATAGTAACAATAATAATATGAGTACGGCAACTAGCAGCAGTTCATTGGCAACTGCAACGACAACGCATATGATTGCTACGCCGCAAACAATTCCGGCTGGAAGCACTCTTCGAATTGCACAAGGCGGACAGGTCAGTGCTCTGTCACAAGGCGGATACAAGGTTGATCACAGCACTATAATACAGTACCTATTTACAGTTTGATTGGTTAGATACTGGCGTAGCGATTGAATTTATACTGATAAGATGATATTGTTAAGATCGAGAGCACAGTTTGAGGGTATCGCTGAAATTATTTGGAGATATTTTCTGTGAGTAATGCAGTCTGATCGTAAGATAGTGTTGAGTTTTGTGGATTGAATTCTTTCGCAGTTCACTCATTAGCTAAACATTTATGATAGGTTTTCGTGAAACTTTTTGCCTGTAGTGAGAGGTTTAATTATGTTTTATGAAAACTGATTTATGTAGAACCAAGGTTTAGTCGTGACTGAGAACAGATTTATTTCGATTTTATTCTATTTTTTCACCAAATCGATTTCATAACGTTCAGTTTCCTTTCAGCACATTCTTGTTCAACAAGCCTCAGCCGCTCAATCAGCACAAACTCAACTAGGCACCCAGCCTACAACGATGGTAATGCAGACCACTTCAGGGGCAGGCGGAGCTCAGCAACTCCAACGACCCGTTCAACAAGTCCAGTATATTAGTGCCAGTTCACTGCCAATCACCACAGATCCAAATTCGCTGCCGCAAGTTGTTCAATTACAACATGTAAGATTTCCATCGAGAATTGCTTACACTATCGAAAAATCTTTCAAAACAAGTTTTTCCAAGTTTGATTCATTTCACTCAGATTTGTTCTGGTATTTTGATTCAATGTGTCCAGTTTATTGCAACAGATTATGACTGATTGTGAGTGGTTATGTTCATGTAACATTTTAATTATCTTAGTGATCGCATCAGAAATTTTCTTTCTTTTAACGAATCGTAAACTTTCGTCAAGATGGTGTAATATGGTACAACTAATTTTCTGCTGATTCTAATATTGGTTCGATATTAAGCGGAACGTGATGGCGGCTGGTTTCCAACGACCACAACTCGGACAAGCTACCTCACAAGCGACCATCTCAACAATTCCCTCGGGTATGATCGCCTTCCAGCCTGGACCAGGTGCACGTATCATTCAACAAGGTGGTCAGCAATATATCATGCATAGTGAGTTGTTTGTTTGCATTTGTTGGTGTGGAGAATTTGCATTTTGACGGTTTTGGCGAGATTTGAGATAGAGTAGGTTAATGTTTTTCATAGAGGGGTGTTCAGTATAATTGTCCATCTCGGTACCTATTGTAATCTTTTTTTCTGCTGATATGATAACACATGTAAGAACCAAGTTTCTGTCACTGTTTGGAACAGATTTATTTTGATTTTTTTAAAATTTTCTCACCAAGGCGATGTCGTATCATGTCGCCTCTCATTGGTAATATTGATGTGTCATCAACTTGGTAATATATTTCACATTTAGTGATAACCACAAAATATCCCTCTGGGTGCAGTTACTAATCAAGTAATGAATGATTGAACATTGTAGCGAATTTAGGTGGACCGGCAAATAGTGTAATGATTGTGAATGCAAACGGTCAACAAATACCAGTGACCCTGGCATCAGCAACGATGCTGCAGCAAGGGAGAATCGCCGCTCATGGACAGTTGAATCCGAAAATTGAGAGCGCCAGTGGAGTGCCACAGATGGACGGGGCTGGATTCGTGTCAACAGAATACGATCAACAAGTGGACGGTGTCGATGATCAACCCGGCTCTTCGGGTATTCAGAAAATGGCTGAAGCATTACGAACGATCAAACTCGAAGCTGCTGCTGCTGCTGCTCGAAAAGGTCTTCCTCATCATTTATTTCAGTTTATTATTTGCTGATAAATAAATTTGTAATGATTAAATGACAGTTGAATTCTGTTGAATCATTGACAGTGGATGGATTGTGAGCATATTGCATTGTAGAAACGTTAATTTTTAAAATCGAATGTAAGCAGATGAATGAACGAACGAATAACGTGCCGTTTAGATTGTGACAAATTCAACTGTGCAATGATCGGACGCTGACATTTGCAGATGTAAATGCAAATACATACATCTAATTAAAGTGTGTAAAGCGAATGTATGAGTTAATGAGTAAATGAATTGCAGGCACGGGTAAGCGAGCACGTCAACTAGTGCAATTGGATGGTGCGAGTCGTATCAGTGATTCGTCATCTGACGAGGAGGACGTCGATGAGGATGATGATGACGATCCGTTGAGGAGAATCGCCGATCGAATCGGTGACGACGGCACAGCGAATGATGACGATGAACAAGTACGTGTTGTAGTGTTAGTGGGTGATTTTGGGTAGATGACATTGATAACTTTTATCAGATAATGCCGATTGCATTTGAGCAGTAGTAGTGATTCTGTCAACAAGTAGATATGAGTATTCATTTGAATAAGTTATTCAGCTAGATAACGTTAGTTATTTCATCTGATATTGGGTAGATAGCACTGATAATTCTACTAACAATAAGTATTGAGTGGTTAATTAGTCGCTCGGTGGTAGAGAGGAATCATTCAGATAATATTAATAATTTCATCTAATGTCTGCGTATCGACTCTTAAGTTAATCCAAAATGGGGTTCAGGAATGTTGGGAGATCATTGAAATACTCTCACAATCAGTAGATATGTTTGATTCAGTGCACTGTATTTATGAAGTGTGTAGATATGAGTATTCATTTGAATAAGTTATTTTTGATTGAATATTGTAGGTAGTTGAGGAAGATCCATTGAACAGTGGCGATGACCAGAGCGATGATGAGGATGTGGAAAGGTTGTTCGAAGCAGATAACGTTGTGATGTGTCAGTTTGAGAAGGTAATTTACATTTATGTTATGCATTTCTGTAGAGTTTGTTGAAGATGTGAGTCGTTTAATGGGATTTCGTGAGATTCTCTGAAACAGTATGTTGAGTTACGAATAATATGTCATGAGAGAGATTTTTCGGACTTCATTAGTTATGAGCGAACCTTTTTTAATCGTAGTGCCATCTTTTTTTGCTCCGTTTTCTCGGAGATCTTTCTAGTTTTATAGTGGATAAGATGTTTGTTTTCGTCAGAGAGAAGAATTGAGCTTACAGAAGTCTGATTGTAAGGTTCATATACTGAATTTTATCTTATTATCGTTTACAGGTACATCGCGCACGTAGCAAGTGGAAGTTCACGTTGAAAGACGGTATAATGCATATTCAAGGAAAAGATTACTGCTTTCAACGTTGTTCGGGTGAAGCCGAGTGGTGAGGAACAGATTCGAGCGGTTGAGAGATGTTTCTGATCGACGCAAACGGCAAACAATATGCTCATAGCTCCAGCTAACTCTCGTTTTCTGTGGAATACATCTGATCTGTTGAGAAATTGCTAAAGTTAATACTGCAAAAAGCTTTGTTCAGCACTTTGCCTCTCTGCTGATTGTTCTCAAAGCTTTATTTTATTCTTATTATTAATTATGTTGTGGCTCATTTCTGTTAGCAAATTTCTTCACGTAGAAGTATATTTTTGTCAAGAAAATTTATGTTGAATAACGTGTAATTTTAAAACTCTAGGAATGGCTAAGTTTTTCCTCTTTTATGCGTAATTTGTGATGAACAAGCAGAATTTTTCAATCAAACGCTCTGGATTTATCTAATCGTATAATATGTAATAAACGCCATTAACTTCTACCCTATTTCACGTCTGGTTGACTTTAGAATGAACGTTATGGATCTTAAAGAAAAATAGAAACCAAATTCTGAGTCTGTTGAAATATCCTTCTACGAATTTCCATTCTTCTCTGTTTGTTGTATGCTGGAAATTTTGCTTCCTCTCAAACTGAAACCCCTTTGAACGTCTGTTCGTCTCAATTTAACAGCTTCTGGCTGGGCCTCAATGCTACAACAGAATTCCGTAATATCAACAAACAATGCCCAGTGATTTCATAGTATTATTTCATAGTCCAGTTGTGTGCGTGATAACTACACGAAAAGCATGCTTTGGATCCCCGTATATTTAATGCACAATTCTAATATTGTACAAATCTATAATTTTCCATCTGTCGGCTCAACAGCAAAAACACACTGTGCCTTGTGATTTATAGTTGGTTGTCTTTTTTTAGACAAACAATATTTTTGAAGTCAATTTTAAATTTTTCAAAAAGAAATATTGTTTTAATCTTGTTTTGTTTCGATTTGTTATTAATTTCTTGAAATAATTTTCATTTCATTGTGCTGCTCCCTATCGCACGGTTGTTTCTAAATTCTCATTCTTACTTTGTTTCATACGTGATCACCTATCATACAATAGTTTTGGTGCACCTATCCGTCACTGCAAAGATGGGCAATAGTACGTTATCCCTACTGAGCAGAACATAGCGACATAGTTATTCCGCTAGTAGCGATAGCGCACTATTGTCCATCTCTGTGCCACTGTTATAGTTGGGTGCATGCAGTCAAGTTCAACTTATTGTATTGCACATTGTAAAGAATTGAGAATTGCTTCGTTTCTTTCCAATTGATGTTTCACGATGGGCAAACCATTTTATTGAAGTAACGTTAAATTATTTTGACTGTAGCAATGAATCGGATGTTCAGTCGAGTTGAAGTTGTTATTGTTTTAAATTTGTGAGAATGGAACGGTTGTCAAATGGATAATGGAATTTGTTTTATAAATTCAGTTGATTTTATGAAACGTATTTGTGAATTCTTCCATTTAGTGTGCATGTTCCGGTGTAGTAAACGAATGTAGTCGAAATTCGTCATTGTTTGGTGTTTTATTCATTGCTTTGGGCACTTCCTCTCATTGCGGTTTACTTCGTGTTTATTGTTTATGAGATCGTGAAAATCGGATCAGATCATAAAAATTTTATGTGAAAATGGTTTTAAAAAACTTTGTGAAACTATCTAGCCATAAGCTGCCAGCAGGTGGATTCGTGATACTTCGCTGTCGTGAAATCGCATCGGGAGAGTTTTTTGGATGTATTTCTGCGATTGTTGATGTTAGATGCAAGAAACCCACTATCATTTCAACTCTTGAATACAACCCTATCTTCGTTCCTTTTCATGTTTTTCGTTGTTTTATTATTCTCTCATAGTTTTACTGATTCGTTTCGTTCATTTTATCCTTTATTTAGAGTTCCTGTTCGAGGCTATCCATTTGATATTTGGTGTCTGATATTCATTTCCTCTGTCTGTTTCTGTTTTTTTTGCCAATTACATTGTCCGGAAAACTTTATGAATATGTTGACAACTATATCATCATGAAAATGATTACGTGATGTTTGATGCTTCTATGATTCGTTCGTTAATTACATCATATTTTATACAAAGTTTCATTACGTTTCGTTTTTTGTTTGACGTTATCAATGAAGAATTTTAATTTTAATGTATTTTTGAAAAATTTCTCAGAATCTGCAAATATTGTCGTTGATTGAGCGATTCTTGAATATTGCTTGTAATGGTGCGACATTGATGCTTGGTGTTGTTCGTTCGTTGTTATTCGTTGAAAGCGGAAAGATTTCAGTCTTATGCGCTGTGCACTTCACTCTATTTTCCACAAGATTTGTTTTCATATCCCCTTTCCATATTTGATAGAGTTATTATTCATTTTATTGCTATTGTGGCACATCATCACCTTTGTTATGCTCCAAAATCGGTGAATAAAGAAGCTTCTGCGAACACTTCAATATGATCTTATTGAATTTCAATGTCAACTGATTCGATGTCCTAACCATTCGTCAACAAGCAACCAGCTGCTGCTTGAAATTTTGGGATTATTGAAAAACATCAAATCGGATATCAACCATCGAAGAGATCGTTGAAGAAGTTCATTCAAAGTAACTGATGTTTCAAACAGTGAGCTCAATTCCGCAGTTTCTGCTTGTAGAGCTACTCACAATTAGTCTGATGAAGAGGTAATTGATCAACTGCAATTTATAGAATCAACACGAAATTTCCCATTTTTCTTCTGTAATTTACAACTGAAGTAAGTCTATTTTGTATCTCTTTTCCGCAAACACATGTTGAATACTTTTAAATTTGTTGTGTCAGGTTAATTATTACATGTGAACAACAAGACTGGTTGGTAGGCACTCGAATTTATTCTCGAGAATGCAAATGGAATGAATGAAAAACACATTTGTTATAACACAGAAAATGTCATTCAAATATAAATTCACGTCGAAGAAAAAAATCAAAACTCACATGCAAATGAGACATCAGATAAGACAAAAACTTGAAAAAGTTTGTTGAGTTTATAGGACTGAGTCGGACTGAGATTTGATGGAAGGAATAATTTTTATTCTGTGGCTGAAAATGTCATTTGATGAGAGTTTGAGTCGGAACTGTGGAATTCTGATGGTAATTTTATTAAAATGATGAAATTAAATGAGGGTGTTGATCGAAAATGTGAATCGCGATGAAATACCACCGTTCAGGAAGGCATTGTGTTTCATTAGCAGACTCCCTCAAAATGCTTTGAAATAACATAAGAATGGATACATAACACGGTTGCATTCAAGCTCAATGATGAACTGCATATAGGAGACAAACGTAACAGAAACATTGAATTTTATGGGGACGAAATCATACAGAGATCAAGAACACGACGCTGACTATCAAAACTAAATGGAAGGCCGCTGGGTGTGATGAATGAGAACGAATGAGCTGTCCTTATCCATATAAATGGAGTTGGATATGCGTAGAGATTTTGTCGGATAATCTTTTTGATTGGAACCAATAAACGATGCAATAAAAACAAAATAACAAGCCAAATATCAGGATAAGAGAAAATCGAAAAATCTTAATGCTTCTACATTCCCACATTAGATTTTGCACTAGAAACCCATACGATGGATTACTGAAAATGGGCATCGATAGGCATAATATGACGTAGTTTATGCAGAGTTTGCTCTCAGGTAGTCAAAAAATTCGTCTGAATAGGCGCAAATTTCATGGAACAGCTCCGGTGTTTGTTGTTGAGTTTTTTTTCCGGCATTCATCAGTCCTCTTCACGTGTAAACCAAACATAATAAAGCCAATACGATACCGAGAAGATGAGAAAAACGGTCGGAAAGACACTTCGGCTATCTGAAGAAAATTGTCATTACTCATTTTGATATCATCTCGATCAATATTGATTCTGGAAGAGATAACGATCCAGATCTGAGCAAGTTTCACTAACAAATGTAGCAGCCAGCACATTTCGAAATACTGAAACATTTCAAGTGCATTCAAACTATTTTCGAAGTGTGTTCAACAACTATTTCTTCACTGTGTAATCGTTCTCGAACAACAACAACACTGATTTATCTCGTGCTCAGTTGATTTCAGTTCTGATTTGAAGTTCTTTTATGTACACTAACAACAAATTTTGTTCGCATTGTCTCAGTTCAATGAATACATTCCGTCTTTTGTCCTTTCATTGAATTTTATCTTCTAATCAACAATGCAAATATTCTTTGCTTGTTTTCTCACATTTGTCGTCAGTTTTCGGATCGATTCAAATTTGCACATTCCATAAAGCAATTTCCTGTTTTATCATCATCATCAATTTTGAGAAACATTTATTCCTCTGTGCGGATGAATGTTGTTGCTTTATTTATTGGCACTATTCGAATGTGGTGCCTCTTAATGGTAGCAATAATTGCTTGACCATTTCGAGTGATGTGCAAATTACGTTTTGGTGAGGGAAAAAATAGATGGAATTAGATAGAAAACGGAAAAAAACAATTATATGAGACGATGGATAGATGAGTGTGGATAGATGTCTGTGAGGGAATTTATGTTCGTTTGAAAGTTTCGGGGGGTTAAAATGCAGTTAATTGACCTACATTTATCGATTTGTCTCGCAATGAATTCATTTGCAGTTGCACACTTTTGACACGGTTTTGACGGGTCGAATTTATTGAAGAACGAACTGCTCACTTGCGGTGTCGCTGACATTAGAGCCTGAATTTGGCAGATTTATCACATTTGGAGACATCCAATGGGGATATTCCATGACTACGATCATGATACTCCCTCAATTTTGTTATTCAAAAAAAAAAACGATCGCATCCAACAGCGGCGAGCAAACAGACGATATCCATAGAGCAGCAGCCGAGTCAATTAAAACTTCATAAACATCTGCTTTTAATTTATGGGTTTAAGCACTTACAAAGTTCATTAAGCCTCCGACTCAAATGGGGATAGATGTATGGCAATAATCGGCATTCGCCGAAATACATTTGAAGGACAAGAGGTTTCCGTTGTCATGCGAAACGAGAGGATTGGGCAAGCTTGAAGGGAGGAAAAGTATCGCGTTAAGCAAAATTTTCAGCAAAATCTACATGAAAAATTCTCGAAGCAGGGCTCATGTTCTGCACGGAATTTATGAAAATGTTGTTCTTGAATATGAAATCATTGTTGAGGGTGACTTTATGTAAGCATTCGAGAAACGTACATTTGTTCGAGTAATTGAATTGACCAAATGAGAAACATGCATTACGAATGCAAATCAATAATGAAGAGTATCAATCATAATCGAATTTTCCGAAAAAAATGCAAGAAAAACAAAAAACTTGAACGTGGCATTATTTGAAATGAGTGTAAGTACTTGCTTGCTATCATGGCATCAAAATTAAAATTCTCGACACCATGACAAATCAGACGAAAGAAAAAACGCCCGAAATAAGAAGTGCTCTAAACATGCTCTTGTCAAACCTTTGTCATTCATCGTTAACTCTATCAAAACTTCGTAAGACACCTAATCAAATTTTCTGATCCATTCAAAATGCACCAATACAATTACCACCATTCAATATGCCAGCAATCATTAGGAAATAGCTTAAAATATATCATTCAATTGTCAAACATCGCATCATCATTACCATGAAAAAAACAACTACAGTATGAAAATTGTTGTTGAGAAGAGGGATTAAATCATAAGATGTTCGTATATCTGCCAGATATTGAAACAGGTCAAATGCTCCTAAACTGATCATGTGACTGAAAGTCTGATCGTACCACACTCATATAAGTTGATTAGAATCAGTCAACCATTAAAAACGACATACTGCATTTTTCAGTGACGTTATACGAAAAAGAAATAGCGTTAACGTTCGAATTGGGAATGAGTTCATCGGGAAGAAATTGACGAAAAATAGGAATGCATTATGCATCTTCAGATGACTGCATATCGCGATTGCTTGACTTGATCAGTGTTGATGAGATAAATTCGATGCATGCTACTACCATAACAGTCATGCTGAAATTCTAAAATGCCATTATTTGAAAGCATAGAATCGGATGTGGCCACTTGAACAGGATTTCAATTCACAGATCAGGTGGTTCACGGGTTTTCGATATCAACTGATAAGTATCTGAATCTCGGAGTATCTGCAGTGGATTTATAACAGTCACAAAACTGCGAAACAATGACTACTTGCAATAAAAATTTTTTTCGGGTACGTTACCAATAAAGCTACACAATGTCAATCAACCAGTTCAGATGGAATTTAAGATGGAGTGGTATACAAATACTGATTATAATACGAAATGAGGAGGATTCAAGTCAATTGACGTGTACACACAGCCAAACGATCAAGCCGCTTAGGCATCTTCACCGTCCACTCGAAGAGGAATCCACCAATCGATGCAAATCTACTTGATGCTCAGCAATAATTTTGACAGAAACTGCTTGATGCTTTCAGTTCAAACCACCGATAACGCATGCGAGTATCAGTTCTGTTAGGAGACGGACCATCCACGAATCGAATCAAATGCAAATTCGACTGAAGTATAAACTGAGATTTTGCTCATTCTTACAGCACATACTCATCACCACCATTACATCATTCACCTATATTGGCATTCGCACATTCACGAACTCACGTTTAGCTCTTCATCAAATTCATCCACTCTCGAATGCCAAGTGTTCTTTCGACCGACTGCGGTGGCTCGACACAACACCTGAGTTTTCGTTTGTGACTCATCAAACCTTTGAGTCTTTCTTGAGTGTTAGAGCTTGACTTGAAATTAGAGCTAGTTTCTTAAGACGCTTGGCTGCTTCATAGATGTCCACGAATCAAGTGAAATGAATCGCTTAAACTAGATATACAACTGAACGATTGAGTCTCGATCAGAACCGATCTCGAGATCACAAACTGCCAATCATCAAAGGATCAAAATTGGCTATTGCCTTTTACAATAAAGAGACTTTTAAAACTGATCCCGTCAAATATTGCTTACAAAAGTATTTGTATATACAATCACTTTGAAGAGTGCCAAGTGCAAATTTCTCAAGCTGAAAACTGAAATAATTTGTCAAAAATGCTAAATGAAGCAAAAAATTCGTTATTGCTAATAAGGATGCAGAATATTATTGAGAAAAACGACATCCTTGGTGCATTTGCTTGATTCGGGTGTTAGGTTATGGCTCATTCCAGCTGCCTGCTTCAACCGGGCATTGAAATCGAACATTTTCATACTGCTAATCGTTGCGTTGATCTCTGACGATCACTGACTGCAGTCGTGAGTTAGCTTATAGTTCTGTGCCACTAAAGGTATATGCTGTGTTCTTTCGAACCTAACTACCCCCTAAACGTTAGCCTACTACGAACTCCAAATGAAAATACACCTCTGAACTGAATTCCTAGACTGTGTGCTTATCATAAGCACAGAGTGCGTAATTTCCGAAAGCGTGGTTCAAAGCAAGTAGAATTAGGCATCTCAAAATTTTTGTTTCTCTCAAAAATATGCACGATCAACGGAATCTACTACCTAATGGAATCTACTACCTGTGTGATTGGAACCGAATAAAACAAAACTATGCGAAGGGATCAATCCTGTCGAATAAAAACAACAAAGACATATACCATTGATACTTAAAGCTAGCTGCATCGTAGTGTGAGAATAAGTGAAAAGGATAGACAAAAGAAGTGGTTGAAGATCGAAGAAATTCAAGTGAAAGCGTGAAATAAAGATGATATAAGATTGGATTGGTACTATTGGCATACCGCTGTATTCTGCATGCATTTTGCAAGTCCAGTGCTCATTGCATAATGGGAGTGTTGATGCGCGTGATGAGTGTGATGGTGCTGCCGGGTTGTGCCGTTATCGCTCGAACAGCGACGTGTGCCGCCGACTGGACTTGATGGCACCGGTTTCCGCTAAAATTTGCACCGATTTTTAGGCGTTCACACGAATGCTTCCATTCACCAATTGTTCAGACATCAGTTCAACTGCCCAATGTGCAATAACGAACATTTTTCGAATGATGCAAACTGGAACGTCTGAGAAATTTCTAATGTTGTTCTTAGGCTAATAGCAAACAAAAATTCATCAAGCAACAAATCAGTGCAGATCATTGGAATGCAGAAGAAGATCAGATCAAGCTCCAATGAGTTGCTACAAATGACAGATTTGACAGAAATAACAGAACATTCCCAAAGTTGAACAGTGCTCTAGAGTAGTGGTTCTCACGTTCGGGTGCTCCATTACCTCTTTTGATGATCTGGCAGACTATTGCTACCCCCCCTCCTCCCCTCATTGAATATGGAAATCGCGTATGTTATGTTCAGATGACCGTTATGTTCAATTTTGTTAGCATGTTCATAATGGTAGCAATAGTCTGCCAGATCATCAAAAGGTAATCGACATTGCTGGACTTCTCCTTAGACCGTTGCGTTGCTCATCATTGCAATTGATTATGATTGCATGAAAAGCTATTGTCTATGACATGCTGACACACTTCAAACTGATTCAGATGGATTCTCATTCTTTTCAGACGTGTTGTATTCACTCTCATAGCTATTACATGCGAATACCATTCTCTTGATGAGTTTTTCTCATTCACTTCGTCACATTTCGATTCACAGTTCGAATCAATTTCTTATTCTGTAGCATTTACTATTTACTGGATACGTTGACGAGTGTTGACAGCCGAAATCGACAGTGCAGCAGTCGAATATTATTGTTAATCAACGTTCGACAGTCAACTGATCAATTATAGAGTGTATTTGATAGAATGAGAATTTGATTTTAATTCTTGAGTGAAATGAATCAGAAATTACCAAAAGAGAACAGTTTTGGTGATAAAAGCTATGAGAGCGATTGTTAGGCCCGCACGACCTAATGATATTCAGAAAATAGGAGAAAAACTACCATCAACTGACCACGTTTACATGCCCGAGTTAAAAGCATCATCATAATGGCCTTCTATCATATCTTAACAAATGCATGAAATACTAATTTCCCGACCCTCTCCATCACCCCCCCCCACCTGACTCTCTGAATCACCTAAAAGGAGGTACTTTCCTCTATATGAGAACCTCTGCTGTAGATCAATTAAATGACTACGAGAAACGACATTGAGTACTCTCTGGCATGAGTACTTTGATGCACTGACAATGAGAAGTTTTCAGTTCACTTTGCACTATCAAAGGAATCCAATCCATCTTCCAGATGAGATAAGCAGCAGCAGGACAGCAAACAAACTATCACAGCAACAATGTGAACGATTCAAGGACAAGAAAGATAATCTGAAGTTGCGACGGAGAAGTCAGAAACTTTACAAAGTTTTGTGCAACAGGTTCTAATTCAAACTGAACAAAGAAACCAGTAACACTCGCTCTTATAACCAGATCAATTGCATCAAAGAAGAGGGGAGGACAGATTGGAGACAGTACGAAAGATGCAAGAAGACATACTGTTGACGTTACTGTGGACAATGACAATCGACACCGATCAACAACCTCTTAACAAGGATAGCAGAGAAGCTTTGCGAAAGTCTTGCAGAAATGTAAATCACCAAACAAATCACGAAAACGAAAGCAATACCAACCACCACAAAATCAAAAAAACAGCACTTTCTCGAAATTTTCATCGCAGTGAAGTCAGTAAAATATGAATTTTCTACACAAAAAAAGAGCGCGTATAAAGTGCCTCGTATGGCTGTGAATGTCTTTGCTCTAAGGGACTTTAAAGCTTCAAGCTCAAAAACAAAGTTACCGTCAAAGGAGCCGAATCGATTAGTGTCTCATCACCTTTACGTAAACGCACATCTGCGCCGTCGCCCTGTTTGGTCTGTATTTTGATCAAATTCAAAATCAAAACTTTCACATGTATTGCAAAAAATCTTCATCAGTGAGCAACCAGAAATGAAAAATTCTTTTCGTGAAAAAAAAAACAAAAATAAGATGCAAAGATGTTCAAGTGCTAATTTGTGACAGTTATTCACTGTGCTATTCAAATGCTTTCGAGTGGTGCTAATTAGCAGTGCTAAGTGACAATGTGCAGTCTATGATTCTAATGATTGAGACCTTAGGATCAATCAATTGTTGATGGTGAATGCACGATCCTCTGCAATCCTGAACAATTCAACAAATGCAGCTCAGAACAATTCTTCAAGAATGAACTGCTCAGTGAATAAAAAGAGTGAAGAATATACTACTGTTCAAATAAAATGATCGATGCTGATCAATAGAGGTATATGATGAAGAGATAAGAATTCACTGGTTGCATAGGCTCGAATAACGGATTCTCGTTGAGAAGTCAAGTGTTTTCTAGGTTTTTGTTCGAATGAGTAGTTAAGGAAATAGACTGCATCCGAAGATAGAACATAACATGAATGACTGATGCTATCGAAACTGAGAGACACACTACGTTTTGAATCGCTTGAATAGTCGACTTGAATACCTTTTCAAAACTGCCGAAAATTATGCTGAACAATCATGAAGACCTAGTAATTACTACTAATAATTAACTTTAATGTAAAATCGTTAGAATCCTTGAAAATTCAGTTTAGCTCAAAATATTTCTCTCGAAACTCATTTACTCCGCCTGAAACATTTTAGCTCCGGAGAAGATTCGTGAAGAATTCTTCTCAACTGTTGCTCCCATGTACGATTTTTACTGATAAATAATATATGATTTTTTGACTACTTTACTTACGTAATTTTAAAAAGAAGGTGAAAAGGATCATATGCTATTACCTGATCAAGGTTATTTGCGAACGAGTCTGAGGTTCGAAACGTCCGACGATGAATACAGTCATAGTCACGTTTTGTCATATAATAACTCACAAACGAATATTCCAGTAGCACAAGAAATATCAGTGCCTCAAAAGTGCTTGATATATGTTAGATTGTAAATGAGAAAAGATCACTCAGTAGCTATCAAATCCATGAAAAGCTCATGTTATGATCTAGTAATAACAATGCTCAATGAAGAAATATGGCAACAGCCATAAGTTAGATTCGAACACGCTAAAAGTTTTCGTTATTGACCGTTCTGACACCTTTGCTGAGGTGAACAAATGGAATTTGTACGAAAATTTCAGTCACTTTAGCAAAAAAACCTAAATGAATAAACAAAGCGCTCACTTGCGAGAATGTTAGCCATATATCGAGTGCTTTTATGTAACTGACCTGAAAATTGCAGTAACTCGGTATATTTGGACGGATCACTGAGAACAAGGTTGAGGAAAGCCCTACTGCTTGATAAACAACTTTGAACTGTTGATATTACATTGCTTAGGCATCAGACTATTGAAGGATCATTGAATTGATGAATTTATGCGCATACAAAAAATTGTGGGCATATCATAGAATACTCGAGAGATATCCAACGGAAATAAAATGAACAATCGGGAAACTTTCAATAAGATGGAAAAATGATATTACAAAGGAACTAGGTAACACCTGGCCAAGGAAGGCAAGGTCAACAACCGAATGGAAATGCATTGTGGCCAACAACGTTACAAACGTTCGATAACCTGGCCAATCCAGGTAATATTGCAGAATACAAAAGAATTACTTGAAATTACTGAACAGATCAAACTGACTTGTGGCAGATCTTGTCTAGCGCCGTTACTCATTGTTGTGAGTGTGAGAAGTGAAGTGATCGTTAGCGATACTCTTGCTGGCGAGGCTCGTGGATCCAGCCAGAAACTCATCCATGAGATTGAGACTAGCATTCCGGTTGGAATATATGTTTGAATGATATGAAAGAGCACCAGACGCCTCATTACTATCAACGCACGAATACACGACCAATTACCTTAAATTGATAACTTCTCCTTAGAGCATACGTCAATACCGAAATTTTGTTGAAAAAGAGTGACGTATTGGGACGTTTCATGTAGTTGCCGTCAAATTTAACCTCAAAATTTCACGATAATTGAATTAGTCTCAAAACTTTACGGCAACTGAACACCCAGAAATTGAGGATATAATCGTGAAGTATTCCATGATAAGCGATGGATCGGCATAATTGAATTCGCATGATTATCAAAGTGAGTTTTGTGTGTGAAATGTGAACGAATTGATTGGTTCCAGTAAGTTCCTGATTCGTCACACGAAAGTGATTTTGAGGTAGACCTTCAGGGCCTCAGAATGGAATGGAAAAATATGAACCTGAGCCACGAAACATTGGATACGGTCCACTGCACTTTTCAAATCTTGTATTCGTGATGACCATATCATTCAATTTGATCTCACTATTGCTTCCAATTGGGAAGTATGGTGGATCCTCGTGCCAAGTCAAATTTAATATATTCTCAACATATGCATCTGTAAATGAAACAAAAAAACTTTAGCTAAATTCGGGCACTAAAGAGAGCACAAAAAAGCAATTCATTCGTATCAGTAAAGGGGTAAAATGGTTATCAAATGACACGCTTGCAGTAAATTTAATTCACTTGAGAGAAATTTGGTGGATATGCTCGATTATACTTTTTTCAACGTTTTGGAACATTCAGTTACGTATGAAATTCCCAGATGCAAGGTAAATTGATAATTTAAAAGCTGAAGGAGAAGAAGTAGATTCAAGAAATGAATCCACGTTCAGATGTGTTTGTATCGCTTCACTTGCGATTCATGAGTTTTTAATGTTGCAAATATTATGAAATGAAAAGGTTTAGGCAAACGGTAGTGTGTATATGCTCAATGGTATTGATGTAATACGAGGAGAAACTAGATGAGGGGGAATTTGTATTTGGCAGTGTTTATTGCATACTTCCTACTGAAATAAAGCGTTGAACTCGAACATAATTGCGTAATCATGATATTCAGGCGATATTCGCTGACGATTAATAATTGTTAAATAAGCGCTGAGAATTTTTCGATAAAATGGAAAGAATTTTGAGTTTCTAGCTCAGAAGTGAATTGTCACGAACATGTCGATGGAACTCAATCAAATTTTTAATCTCATCATGCTGATTTGTTGCCTCCGAACTTTGTTTTTCGAAAATTCTTTGATCTAATCAGAGGGAATTTGAGTGAGAAGAAGTAATTTGTGAACTGAAAAGCAGAAAATGTTGAACTCGGGATGCACTCTCCCAACAATCCGTTTTGTTTACTGAACTGTTTGCATCAGAATGCTGAGGAAACAATTAGCGATTTAGTCGAATGCTTTCCATTGAGGCATATAGGAATATCATTCTGTGCTGTTATATGCAGTTGAAGATAATGAATGATTAATGCCAGCTTATGGTACATTTCAATGAATAAAACATCAGAAACTGAAGATCAAATCGTACAGCTCTGTATCACTAGGGGACATTCTTGTTTGTCCATTGGAAACCTTTGTAAATCCATCATGCATGACAACGTCACGTCTATCCTGAAATACTCCATTCTATTTTTAGTATGCACATCGCTGTAAAAATCAGTAAACAGTTTAATTGATGAGTTACCATAAGATGTATGCTGTAAACAATTTAATTCAAAACTTTCAGTGTGGCTACATGCACGTCTTTCAAGTCTCTCCCTTATAAAAGCTTCAGCTTAGTATATTCTAAGCGGTGTGCTCTATGATCACAGAAATTTGATGGCTTGCATAGAAATCATTGAAAAACATGTGTGGGTATACAGTTGAAAATTAGCAGACGGATGGAATTTTGAGTATTGAAAAGTATGAACAGTTCAAGTTGAGATGTCGAGCAAACGAGCTACCTCATCGACTTGAAGATCAGACCGTCTGGATAAACGATCACCATAAAATTGGGTGTGGTGACCTCTTGGAGGTAGGCGAATTTAGAGTTAACAAAATACAAGTCAGGATGCCATAAACGGTCAGCGATGAATTTGTGTGCCACCAGAATCGGATGTGTGCAATTATGCGCCAGCCTTCGATCGTACCATCCCAGGGCCAAATACATATCCACTTCGAAATCCTGCAATCCAATCATCAATTATGCGAAAACTTATTGTCAGTCGAATAACTCTGGTGTTCGGCTCCATTTGTTTATCTAATTACTTACTAATCATTTCACATTCATTCAGAATACGAAAAATTATTTCCGCTCATTTATATTCATTTATTTATTACATTATTGATGTTTCTTTATTCAAATTTGTCCACTTATTGAGTCAACCAATTAATTGTTGAGATTTACTTTGAATTTCATCATTTGGAAGGAATTGTTTCTGAGCGAGAAAGTATGATACAGCAATATTTCAATTGTTTCAATGCACGCTTGCTTAGGTGCGCATTTTTGTGCAATTTTCAACACTAATGAAAGTTAGCCGTTTCAGTCTTCAAGCAGAGTTGTAGCTTAAATGAGGAATCTTTTTTAATAGAATAAGGAAGTGTTTTGATGAGATGCAATTGCGTAACGCAAGAGAAGTAAACAACCAAATAGCTGTATTTCATGTAATATTTTCGGTTGATTTGTTCCGTATTTACGCAGCGATCATTTTGCTGGCTCGGAAGTGGTATTGGAACATTAGAAGCGGATTTCCTAATGACTCAGCGAAATTTAGTTATGATTTGTATCAAAAGAAGCACTTCAGAGTTACGATTATTGATCCAGGAAGTGACATTGAAGTAAGCAATGCAAAATTCTCTCAATCGACATCTCCACTGTATTTATTGTATTTCAAGCATGAAGTCATGATTGATCATGTGTAATCTGTAGATCATTTTCAGAGTGAAGAGAAATTTTAGGTTGTTCTGAATGGATAATGCAAGGCTTCTAATAGCATCAGGAAGTAACAAACCATGGTCTGAGCTTTAAATGAAGACATTGATTCAATATATACAGCTACGGAAACATTGGTGCTTTTACCTGAAAATTCTGATCATTAAAGGAAATCAAAAATGGAACAGTTGGAAAAACTTGGAGATTTTGAGTGTTCTGTTCGGTAATTGGTTTTGAACTGAACTCATCGAAGATGCAATTGTATTATTCGTTTGCTCATGATTCTAAGCCAGTGGTTCTCACGTTCAGGTGCTCCATTACCCCTTTTGATGTTCTGGCTTAGGCCTTCTTTTAGACCGTTGTGTTGCTCATTATTGCAATCGATCATGATTGCATGAAAAGCTATTGTCTTTGACATGTTCACTTCAAACTGATTTAGATGGATTCTCATTCTTTTCAGACGTGTTGTGTTCACTCTCAAAGCTATTTCATGCGAATACCGTTCTCTCGTTGAGTTTTTCTCATTCACTTCGTTCCATTTCACTTCACAGTTTGAATAAATTTCTTATTCTGTAGCATATACTATTCACTGGATACATTACTGAGTGTTGACAGTCAAAATCAACAATACAGCAATTGAACTGAATTGCTCAACAATGTTCGACAGTAAAATGGTCAACTATAGAGTGTATTTGATACAATGAGAACTTGACTTCAATTATTCACTGGAATGAATGAGAAATAAGCAGAAGAGTACATTTTTGGTGATAAAAGGCATGAGAGCGATTGTAGCAGCAAGGAAAAGAATAAAAACCCTGTTAAAACAATAAACAATGAACCCTGTTAGGCCCGGACGAGCCTATGATACTCATAAAATAGAAGAATTAAGAGTATTGCCATCAACTAACCGCATTTACATATCCGAATTAAAAAACACCATCACAATTGCGTTCTATCATGAAAAAACAACTGCACGAAGTACTAATTTCCCAACCCCCTCTCTTACTCCTTGACACCTCCAAATTACCCAGGATGGGTAATTTCACCGCCTATGAAAACCACTGTTCTAAGCAGTCAAATCCGTGGGCGATAAAGGGACCATCTGGAAAGACGGAATGCTGAGACCGAAGCAAACCTTGACTTTGTCCAGGAGCCATGAACATATTATACCCGTTTTTGACGACTCCATTGCCAATCACACGTAATAAACGATCTGCTGATTCAGACCTGAAGTTTTTGCCAGCATTCATAGGATTATGTGATTGTTTGATCATGATTATAACATTCAGATCATTTGAAAATCATTTTTTAGAAATTTCTGCTAAACTGACATTAGAACTTCTATCAACTAATCATGTTTCCGTCATCGAATGAAGTTGTAAGCTATTCGTACGTCTTTTTGCGAATTCAAAAACTTACCCATTCAACACAAAAGATGTGACGATAACTACAGGAAGATATTGCCGTGCAATTGAACTTTTACCTGGATCAAAAAAATGGGACATAAGCACAATTTGCGGCTCATATGGGGGTTGATAATCCAATCAATAAATGAATACAAGTAAGTGGTTCTGTCATGCATACGAATAAGTGATTCCCTGCTATGAGAACTAACGTGAGGCTAAGCGCAAATGTATTGCCTTGTGATATATTGCTCACATTTCTATAAACACGATGAAATTAATGATGATATTTTTAAGAAGTGATCGTCTTGTTGTCTCACGTTTGTTTCCATTTTTGCTTCACTACTGAACGTTCTCGTTGACAATTTCGAATTGAACTTTTACTTATGTCAGATTCAAAAAGTGACACCAGTACAAACTCAGTTTATCATGGATATGAATCTAAGCAGTACATCGCATAATAGATAGAGAAGTTTCTAATCGAGTGTCTCATTTCCATCTAAAAATTCCCCAGAGGCGTTGAACGAAACATCGATGCGAAACACACTTGATAAAGTTGTTGGATAATCTGATAAAAATGCTATTATCCGCGGTGCATACCGATGGAACAACCCATACGTTATAAGCGCATCTTTCTATTTACAATTCACATGATGAAAAAGCCCAGGGAAGCCTCCAGTCAATTTGAGGATAATTTCATCAAATAATACTTTCGATTGAACGACTAAACTGTTGTTTGGCGAAGCCGTAACGGTATAATTGCGCATAAATTTCCACTTAAAAATACACCTTCTCAATCAATTCGGACTATGCGCACATATAATGTAAATGTTCATCTTAACTTCAATGGCGACACACGATTGTTCCCAGAATAACCCTTACCAGTATACTTTTGATTGAGATATACGAAAGTCAATTAGTTTATCTCAATTAAACACTAATTTGCATAGCTATTGATATATCTAATGATCGCAAGCCTAATAGCTATGGACACTTCTCACACAGATGGTCAATTAGAAACGAAAATGAGCAATCGAAAAAATTTTTCCGCAATTTGGCTATTCAGAAGAGATATGAGCAGCTCAACTTTGAAACTGTGAGCACATGGTTAACAGAATATGATCTTTTTTTTTGGTTCAAAGTCAGCCTTTTGCCGATTGCCCTGGTGTACTAATTTGAATGATGCACGCTTTTCATTTCGTGCGATGAAATAGTTTCATATTGAGCAATTCACGTAGACTAGAGACATGACTAATTATTGCCCCTTGACTGCAGTTTCATTCGGTAAGCGAAAACAAAAAAGATTTATTCCATATCATCTCTGGCTCATCAGCCATGCATGAGATTTCAATCGCACATAACTCATGACTGCTGCAAGTTATCTGACTTCGTTCTAATTCTTTTCTTGATTAAAAACAACTGACAAATAATGAAATGATAAAGGTGCTTTATGATGTATGCTCTATGATAGCAATAATCAGCTAACAGTACGAGCAGATTTACAGTCACTTGTGGCGAATTCTTCAAGTGTACCAGTTGAAATGCACAATTAATATGAACGCAAAAGAAACGATTGCAGCAATGAATATCAGATTAGAGTGGAGTGCTTATTTGAATGAGATCAAGGAAAGCAGACCGTATGAGATGGAAATAACAATAAAAATTGTTCGCTCACCACTCAAGATTGTCCGGTTGTTTGCCAGAATTCCAAGACTCACAAAGCGAATGCGTTTTGAAATTCTCATCAAATTTCGTTGTACTGAAGCGATTATGTCGCTTTCCATCAGGGGTAGCAGCGCTGCAAAGGATACATGAAAAGTGTGAATACTTTACAATTTCTTTTCTGGACAAATATGCATCAATTTTTTGATCCGCTGGGAAATTCGCAGTGAAAAATATGACGCAGAATCGATTGAACTGAAAAGTATCGCTGCTGGATCAGTCGTTGAGCATACACTTTGACGGATTTATTCGCTTCAGGAATGTGAAAAATTCTCAGAGCATACTTGTGAAATCCTTCGAGTGACCAGTGGAATAGCAAAAAATGTTAGCATTTCGGAGAAAAACATGTTAAATGACTCAAACAAGAGAATTTTTTGATCAAAGCAGAGTTGTGGATCGGGAGATCAATTATAGATCATATGCGACGAGTGCATGAACATATTGCTTCTCACCAGTTTCTAGTGATTCAAGCAATTAATCATGAATGCATGTACTTTTAAAGGAACCATTCATCGCATCCGAATAATAGCATCAAAAAAAGCGACAAAATTGACAACTAAAAATAAGGTAATGAATTTTCGATGACTGTCTACACGATAAAAAAGAAAAATCGGAAACGTAGTATGCAGAGAATCGATCCCGTATGAGTCAGTTAGTAAGAGCGAAGAAATTTTGGATGTGTTCGAAAATTTTGATTTATTGCCGAAGAAGGTGAATGAAAAATGACAGTTAGTGTCCAGGCAAACGAATGCTTTCGAGAAGATTTTCAGCTAGGGAAAGCAATGACGAATTGAATCTCTTTTATGGTCGTTAAGATAGGAACAGTTGAGTTGTAGGCCAATGTGCACTTATTTCGTAGTTTAAGCCCTCAATGATGATTAAAAAATTGCAACAGTATCGTGTGGAACTAAAAATAGTTCGCCACGCTTTGACCAGACTTAGCCTGTTTAGATTTGGAATGATTTTTAGCAGAGGTGAGCAACAGCGCACTATTGCCCACGTCTGGTTTTTTGAGATATCAATTTTTGCAATGAAGCCGAGGATGCAATGACGAACTCTCGAAGTCGTGGGACGAAATTGTTTCAGAGAAATTGAATTTGCAAAGCAATTGAACTGAAGTTTGTTGCAACGATCCCCAAATAATGTTATTTTGATTTTGTTTCATAGGTTCTTTTTACCGTGCGCACGTATATAGGCAAAATGTATAAGTATTTTTAGAAAAGGAATTTCCAAGCAGATGTGGGGCAACTGAATATTATTAGGCAACATCTTTGCGATGATGTATAAAATTTTTGAAGCGAAAGCTTGTGTGTTATGTTTGGTCCTTAGTGTAAATTTTATTTCTAGGAAATGAAATGAATGGAAACTTCATGTTCTGAAATTGATGTGTTCAGTGTACTGAATCTCTTAATTTGAATCTGATTTGTTGACGCATAAGTATCGTAAGAATTGTTGAGGATGGATGAAACTGATTGTGAGGAATTTCTTTGCTAATTCAAAAAAACGATGAAAATCACAGTTTCATGTCTACTTACCCACCGATGTGTGCCGCACCATCGCCAACGAATGCGCGATGCGATTGTGTACTACGAGCGAACTGCGCCGTATAGGTGTGCAATTGCTCCTCAACACCCATCTCCTGCAACAGGTTTGGCTGAAACTGTTCATGGATAGTCAGCAATGGATTCAGAATTAAGTTAATATATCACAAAGTGGCTGCTATCAAGCTTGTCAATACGTTCAAATTTTTGTTTCATAATCATTTCAAACTTAGAACTTCGTTTCAAGCCGTATTTAGGATACTGTCGGAAAACATATTTATAATAATTGTTTAATGCTCTACAAACGAAAAAGAACACATAATCCTTATGACATACCAACACACCGACTAAAATTAGATCCTTAAAATCGGTCGAGTGGTTGCCCGATTGAGTGGTTGGCATTATCGATGCTAGAAAGTTACACACAGCAAAAATGCATAACTCAACTCAAAATAACCACCTCCATAAAATCTCGTTCATTTCAAAAAAGCCCCATTGAGTGCGTTTCGATGGGAACCACAGTTCTCAGTTGGCACGAAAAAACAATGAATCAAACTTGAAGCGGGCGTAATTATGATATTTGGTGTTCAGATAAAAAGCGGAGCAGAGTGCAAATTGTTGAGTGAGGATTAAGCGAGAATCATTCGAATCACTCAATGTCGAGTGAATTCTTAAGCGAATCCATAAGGATTATTGTTTACTCATTCAGCGAGAATGCTCATCAGCAATGAATCAATAACAGTTAAAATGTCAAAGTTCCTAATCTTCGATGTTAATTCACCATTCGACTCGACTATTCTCACAAAAATCATATTTTCCAATGGAATTTAGATTACAGCAAAGATTTCACTGATGTGACAAGTTTCTTGACTTGCGATTAGTTCGAGACACTCAGAACTCGAAGTAATTTTAAAAAGCAGAAGGATTTAGAAACTTTAGCTGGAACGGAATTCTATGACATAGATATGAATGAAATTCCGACCGATTCAACTGGCTGTCAATTAGCTTGCATGAAAAAATGAGCCAGTTGGGGATAGCAATCGATTGGATGATCGAAGGGATGAAAGCCGTGAAATGTATCAATCCTCCGAAAACAGTCTAGCTAACCTTTTCCATAGTACTGAGTATTTGAGATATTTTCGCGTCACTCTGACTGAAATGACCCGAGTCATGCGTACGTTTCGAGTGATCAGCCACGAGCGTTGATTTGATATCACCGTGTAGAGAGGATTGTGTCGCAGCCACCCAAAACCTCATCAACAGAATAAATATATTATTTAAAATCATTTCGATCTTCACCATTGATCATCCACATCATTCACATTGATTGAGATCTATCTGAAATTCCCTTCAACTTTCAAGGATAGATATTTTCTTGAAAGCATTGCCCATCAATAAGGCCGAACGACATGATTACGTGAACTGTATGGTCCATCTTTTTTACTGATATTGTAAGCGATCAACAAATATTCCGTCAAATTATCGTAATATTCCAACAAAATGAGACGCCGCTAATCACAGCGGTGTGCACCATACAGCAAATTCTTGTAACAAAGATATATTTATACTTACAACAGTTTGAGATGAAAGCTTGAAATAAATTGCCGATAGCGCCTCACTATGCAGTTAGAATCAAATGATATGAATGAGTGACCAAACTGAATGACAAAATCGATATCTGAGGAGTATGTGGTCAATTCTAATGATCGATGATTTGGTTTTTAGTGAAATAAATTTTGTGCTGGAATTTATTTCGAGGTAACATACACAACTAGCGAGTTCGTTTGCGGCATCCAAAATGCACGCTAAGATCAAAGCTCTCCTAAATTACAAAGAACTGCGTTCAGCCATCTTCGGCCGGGAATATTTGGCTCGATGCAGCTGCAGTACTTACAGTTAGTATCTGTTTAAAGGCCTACTGGCACATTACTGATTCAAAACTTTTTCCATACAGATCAGCTGTGAAACGGCAAAGTTTATTTGAAGAACGATTGAAAAATAGCAGAGATTCGATTCGTCAAATGAAATTTAGCGTGATGTCAGTAGTTTTTAGTGATGTAGCGTTTGTAACAAGGATAGATTAAACTGTGCCTTTCGTGACACCATTACATGCGTTGAAGATCACAAACAGCTCCAGTGTTGCTAATCTGTTAAATTCAATTGAAAATTCTCGGTATTTTTATTCGTTTTCAAAGAACCAACTACGAGAAACTCGTCAACAAAATCAAATTGTTCAATCTCGTTTCAATCGCATGATTTTAAACATATTTCTGGTCCATTCCAGTGGAAAGCAAACCTGGAATGACAAAATCGGATAAACGAGAAGAAAAACAAATCGTCATCGTCTGGAAACTGAAAAAAAATGACTAGATGTAAAATTCCTTCTGATTCGCCCATATTCACCAATAGAACACATATGTTCATTTCGATTTGTGAGTAGTACACAATCTTTAAATCGCTTGTACAAGAAAGAATAAAATCTGTTAGAAATTTCATTGCGCGATAGTATGTATGTGTATGTATGTGTGCGTTTTATTGTTTCGTATGCATTCATCTGTTTGCTTATGTATTCACATCATTCATTCATTACGTCCAATCTCAATCTTATTCTGAGAGGTGCAATGTCAAAAAAAAAGACAAAACATGAAGACAATCAAATGTAACAAACACACCCCAAACAGAATCTGCCAAGGAACCACAACGAAAATTGGGCGTTTGAGCCACATATCATCCCAGCTAGCTGTTTCATCACCAACAAATTATCATTATTCGTTCATTCGTTAATTTCTTCCTGCACAACGCTACTCTTCCATCTTTTACACTTTTCCATTACGATGTCAATTAGTGTCTCATGTGTGGATCGCATTTCACTCGTCTCTGCGTATGATAAGTCATGAATGTTCAACTGACAAAAGTATCATATCCTGATTATTTTCATAAGTTGTCCGTCAGTTGGTTATACTCTCGTTCACCTATGAGCTGTACTCATAGAGTCGAAGCTAATAACTGAGTAAGAGTGCATCACTGAAGCAGGATGGACAACTGAACGTAACATTTTACGCAAAATATACATATTTCATGCTATTATTTTACTAGAATGCAAAAGTGACAAGCAGATTCTAGGATGAATAACAGCCAAAACAACATCTGGGAATTGGGCGGTAGTTCAACGAACCAGTAGTCTTTCTTAACGGAACACTCGAACTGACTATAAAAGGTGAGCGAATGAATGAAAATAGGCGATTCGTGAATATTTATCAATCCGTGTAGAATATCCAGCACTTTATCAAAACTTCGTTATGGAACAAACAGTGCTGCCCTCTGATGATAGTTGATCTCTTTCGAATACTCATCAGGGTGTGCTCCATCATCAACAAATACCGGTGGAAGACATGATAGCATTATATTGAAGAAAAACATTTTCGGAAGAGCCGAACTAAAAAAATCGATTCCTTAGATTGATCATTTATAATGAAACAAGAAATGACTGAATAAAATGAAATGAATGCTGCCATAAACGCTTCGAGAAATTACCTCAAACTGCATACGAGACTGAATAAGATTCGAAATGCTTCTTTTTGAGAACGCTCTGGCTGAAATTTGAGTTTTGTGGGGATTCTCGGCATGTCTGAATGCATTTTTGATTCATTCCATGCAATTTGATTCTCATTCACTCGCTAACACAATTTACTGCAAACCACCATTCACCAATGAATTGAATAGTACTGTAGCGATTGTTAATGAAGTGATTAGTGTGGTTGTTATTCAGTGACCAAAAGTATGTTTATATGAGTATAATCGTGCTGCCCTTCAGTAACACATAATCACCGACCAATCAAACACTGATTTCGAGTTCAACAAATCGTCGACTTGCTATTAATAGAGCAGCAGTACATAAACTATTATTGGTTCAACTTAGCTATTTCAATAGATGACTGGAAACGTGAGTGAATGAATAAAAATTGAAATTGCAATCGAATTCCTGGCCGTAATAGTGAGACGCGAGATGCAACATTGGGATGCACTGAAGGCTTGAAAAAATAATGGTGCATACAAATAAATATGCACAACATACTTAACTGTTGCGATCGATTTGCATAGATGGAATTTTGAAGTGTTTCAATATTGAAATTTTATCTTTAAGTCTCTTCATGCATCCGTCGCTTTTTCTGTTCGTGAAAACGTTAAATGAGCACTTTTTATCATCATCATTTGTCGTTACTTAGTTTTTAATAGAAAAAAATGCAAAAAGAAATGCAAAAATTTTCTAGAAATAGAAATGCAAAAAGTGGACAATTAAAACGAGAAAACAATGTGAAAATTCGATGCACTTTTGCCTGTTTCACCGATTTTTAAGATAAAAATATCGTATAGTGCACATCAACTTGATCGCCTCACAGAAATAAGTGCAAAAAATTGTCGATTGCATTCGTTGTTGAGATATATTATTGCGTATATGATGGGCAGGAAGCGTTTTGGCTAATTAAAATGTGCTGAAACATTGGTCGCATCATTCTCTATTGTAAACGTTCTGTTTTTGACCGCATATATGTGCTCAATTCACATGAGCCCAATTCACAAATCGAATCTCATTATTGATCATAAGGCATGCATTCTTCACAACTTCATGGAATTTGCGGAATAAGAAAATAATACATTTGAAAAGCATTCGAAACAAATCAATGAGTTACATTCAGATTTAAGATGATACAAATTAAAACGCAAAACATCTAGCAAAGTACCCTTAACCAAAATTCATATATCATCCCTGATATATCGTTGTATCAACTAAGTACCAACTTATCAGAATCCATCAAAGTTATCATAATTATCAATCAATCACTAAGTAGATCTTACCAAACAATCAGAATCTTGAAGTTCACAAATGGAATCGATCAAAGTCGATCATATAACAAAACAACAGATTGGATTCCCGATGAAGAGAGGGAGTATGAAATGAGAAAGCAACTCGCCTCACTGACCATAACAAGCACCGTTTCCATCGTTTCCAGTCCATAAGGTTTATTGAAAGAGGTGTGCAAGAGTAGATCACTCATAGATCTGTCAACATTTCGAATCGCTCCGAATTCATACATACAGTACGCTTATTATTAGCTGCTGGTATCGTTCAGTAACTAATAATTTGAACAAAATCACCGTAAGCATGCTTGTTTCGGATCATTTGTTTGCAATTTGATGTTAATTTTCAAGTTCGAAATTCAGTTACTCAGACACAAAATTGTCTTCGAAAGATTTATTTCTAATCTCAAACGCCTAACGACCGGTAGGTGAATGACAAGTAGAGCGGATAGAACGAAAATGCAACGTATCACGAAACTGCTAATTCGAGTTGAATGAAAGTAGTAGTTGTTAAAAATCATAATTATGAGAAATCCATATGAGGATCGATCACCTCCCCATCGAAATGAAATCAAAATTGTCCGTGGAGCCCTTCCAGATAGTTTTTTTACTGCAACATTTGCTTTGTCCATGAAGATCACCCACTCCTCCAAATGTGCATGAAGAATAAGCAGCACATTGATGAGCAAACGCATAAACTCACCCATGCAGTTAATGCGATAAATTATGAAACAACTCTGTGGAGCATACACTATAAAAAGACGAAAACGCCACCAGTAGATATGGTCAAAGCTGATAGAAGCCAAACGAGAGGTTTAGCTGGAAGGCTGATTACGGCTGATGACCGAATAGCGAGATATTTTCACCTGATGCGTACGGAATGATTTTGGGCTCAATAGACTAGAATATATCGGCTTTATGGGGCGTATCAAAATTTCTTTCACGACGCATTTCAGCGCAACAACGATTCTGAATAGCTCAGTGTGATGCTTGCTTATAATAATCATGATCATTTGTTTAATTTTAAGCTTAATTCACGTTACAAACGAATTTCTTTCGAGTCTTAACAATGCAAAAACTTGTCACGGCAGTCCAGTAGCACTTCCGATCGCAAGTTCAAATGTGAGCAGTTTTCATGTGGCCGGAAACCATTTCCGATTCACCAATGCTCGTGAAACAATTGGACATTTTTTCTCTCTGAGCTCTTTTCCGGTACTTTTCGAGACAAAATTGAGCCAACTCCTTGAAAATTTTGAAGTCAGCAATCATAGAGTACCAAAGGGGTGAAAATACACCTGAACTGGATGAATGGTGCATGATGATCTGGTCTAGGAAAATGTTTGAGTTTCGATTCATAGGCACCTATATAGTTGCAAAGTAAGCAGTGGGTGATTTCGGTTGCTTTCTGAACGATGATGTTCTGTCGTTTCATTGATGAAAAAATTGCTGAGATTTAATTTTAGTGGTGGTGGTGGTATTCGTGTTGCGTATTGATTCGTCCAAACGAAGTCACGGCGCTTATAGTTTACTTCCTAAGAGACAAACTGACTGAAAGAGCAGAAAACAAACGAAATGAATCGGTAAATAACGATGACGAAAGTAATTTCACTTCATCCACATGCATCCTCGTCTAAACGCTTTCGAACATTTGTACTCTTTTCCTGTTGATTAATCCGAAAGTATTCTCGGCTGAATGAAATAAAATACACGACGACTGACAGTGATAAAATTTATTCCATACTGGAATTAATTGAATGTGAGTGGTAAATTCTTGATTCGCTGTAAATTTGGAGCGTCTTCAACTGACTTGAGTATGAATGCATTCAATGAAAAATAATAATAAACTGCAAATAAATACTGACAATCATTTTCCAAGAAAGCAAAAAGCAGAAAGCATTGAGAGATTGTTGTTGTTTGTTCAGTTCGCGTTGTGCATACTTCAGCGGCAGAATAATTTATTGAGCAAACGTCCAACAAATGCAACGCAAATCAAGGAGTCATTTAGTGCATCGTCGGAAATTGGACGAATAGAACTGCACAGAAAAAAAAGATTACGACCCCACGATAATTTATGAGAGGAATTGCAGGATCGGCGTCGGCATTGCTGCTTTTGTGAAGAAATGCGCTCGAGATTAAGTGTGTTGCACATCTTTTATCTGATTGCTGCGGTAATAACCTTAACGCTGATTGTTGCTCTCGATTCAGTTTCGATTCACTCGTCTACAGTCGTCTTCCAAATGAAAGTGACAGAAATAAGCACGAATCTATACACTACATAAAATGTTCAGGTGATAGGCATAATTGTAATTTTGTCGGAGGATCTTCAACTGACTTGAGCATGTGTGCAGTCAGTCGTTTCATTGATTCGCTGATTCAACAGAATGTTTAACATTCGATTCAACGATGCATTCGATTCAGACGTCAGTCTAGGTGAACAACAAAATAAGGCTAAAAGTAGAGTGTGTGGCAAGTCACTAACAAACGATTAGATCAAACAGTACGGTCATAACAATTTGTGTGCATCCTACTTAATTAATTTCTGACTGATCAAGGACACAGATGGAATCGGAAACAATAGACCTGTTATAATTAAATTTCAACCATTCTTTATCACGGAATCACGATTAAATTCCAGATGGAAAAATGAATTTTTGAAAAAACGATCACATGGATCAAAACATGAAAAAACGATCGAAACGGAGACGAAACACGAAACAAGAGTGATGACATTACGAAAATGCATTCGTTCACTGATTTCGTAGAAGGGAAACCTGAGTTGGCCCTACTCTGTAATGATTCATCAACTCACCGTCTGTCGTTTGGATGATAAGCACCAAATAATGCTGAGCTATGAATGATTGATGGATAATCTATGATGAGTGCAGCACCAAAACCACATAAAATCACCAAAATTTTATGGAAGCCCGAAATCTGGAGATGTTTTGGAAGTTCAGTCTCGAAACGGGGATCAGTAGTCAAAAGTTGTGATGCTGTGCAGACACTAATTGGTTGTCAAGCAAAGTTTGAAGGCATTTTCGGTGAGACGCGGAGACGGCCGTAAAATGCAAGAGAAAAAGAACGAATTTGTTGATTAAAATGAAATTTTTTGCCGTCAACGAATCGAATCGCGTTCACTTGTTCAATTATTGCGTTTATGTGTGAATCCTCTAATGTTGTGCCACTTTCCAGCTAGACTCGAAAATTGGTAACGCTTTTTACGCAGCGACTTTAACGTTTCCATTCGCTGGCGAATTCACTTTCACGAATATAAATTCAAGCAAAATTGCGCGGAAAAAAAGCGACAAATTGAGAAACTGGAATGAGAAAATGGAAATTCAATTTGAAAAATCGAAAAATCAGTGTGAAAAATGGTAAATTTTAACTGTGACCAGAAAAACTATAACCGAAATTTGTTGCTGGAAAGAATTGAAAAATCTTTCGAAACGACCTCCTCACAGTGCTTGCTCAAAAGATGAGTGGGTGCTCGAGGAATGAGCGACGAGATGCCATAAAAACGTTCGTTTCACTCTCGGAATTCACATTCCATGATTGATTACAGTCATTAGAGGATAATAGCGTAGACTCGCCTCTCTTCCACTAATGGGGTTATCATGCCGTTCCGTTGTCGCGTTGCATTTTGCTCTCCCACTGAAACTCTCGTAATTCAATTAGACTTGAAAATGTAAACAATTCATAAAAAAGATTCAACAGCAGATGACCACTTCAACTGCACCAATAAAACATCCGCTACTGTAATTTATGAGTGAGTTATGAATTGAAACAAATAAACTTCTAGATGGAGAAAATTCTCATCGATACGGGAAAGTATTTCACACTGTGAAATTACATGATCGTTTCATTTGTGAAATGAGCCTTTTATGTTCAGAGTTTTCAGTTGAGCATATCAAATTTCAGGGCTGCGTTTTCAATGATGAGTTTCATTCCATCCAAACTCATCGCCGACAGAGCGATTTTTTGAGAACTCTTACAATCAGGCTGAAATTAGACTCATGCATAATGTTTTGTCGCCACTGAAGTTTCTGCCAAGTCTTTCGCCATCTCATGAATCTATCTTCAAATGTACACGATATAGTGAAAGTTTGCATTTTACGTTGGTTTATTACAATGTATTTTTGAGAAGTCTTAATGCTCCCTCCGTCTTGATCTATAGATCACAATCCGAACAGATTTAGCGGTAGTCAACTATTGCACCTCTAATATGAATGCGACCGAATTGCTGAAGTATAAGACCTTAATAAGAACTCCCCAACGGTACCAAACGCCTATCTTATGTATAGCGTTAAGAGCTAAATTCAAATTTGATGTTTTAAAAACACACTGAATAAACGGTATGAAAAGCAAACTTATAAATGCGAATTTATTCGTCGTTCTTATATTCACGAAGGACGATGAATGAAGAATATGCAATTACGGTGTCTGTCTGATCAAAAAACGATAATGTTGACACACTATAATATAGCGATTGATCATTGCTTGACAATTCGTTAAAGGATTAGGGTTTGTGAAACGAAATGGAATGGAAGCACACCAGAGGTGGTGACATTATTTTAAAAATTGCTTCATTAACTAAATTGCTTATAATAATGCAAATTAAATGCAAATTAGGATCAAATTCATTCAAATCATTTGAAACCTTATCTTCATTAAATTCATTCAAATTGACGAAACGTCATCTCAAGAAATTAGTTGCGGGAGCCTAACTCATACATATATTTATGGATAATTGCTAAGAAGAAGTGACGAGCGCTTTCAAGAAATTGACATCAATTATTGCTGATGACAGTTTGTTCTTCAAATTCATTCGATGAAAAAGCTATCTGCATGTTCATGTTGGATACACTGATAACATACTAGAGTTCATGAAAAGTATTCTAGAATTAGTTCAGCAACTGATGATCTACGGTAAGCAAAAATGGGTAAGAGGCTGAATTCGATTAAATGAGCGCACAATAGCTCAATGATAAAATTGATCCAATTGCATCAGATTTCAAGTTCCCCATTGTATCAAAATGCATCGAACAGTATGCGATAGAACAATTAAGGTCGTGTTAAGGAGATGAAATGCGTTTCGAAATTAACAGTAAATCAGAAGTTAAAGAATTCATTAGATGTTAGATGGATAGAGCTGACAGCCATCTCGATCAGGGAAACATCGCAGGAATCGGGATTATACTGGTTCTGAAATTAAATCTGCTTTCTAGGCAACGCTTGGAACGAGGCATGAACAGGCTAAGCTGAGGTTTTGTCGCGAGACGAGACAAACACCTGTGAGGCTGTGAAGTGGCTAGGAATGATGCTCGACCATAGCCGGCCCGCAGTCATGAGGATGGAATGAGACTGAATAATGTTCTGCGAAGAATCCATTTGATACAGTAGCTTCAATTTAAAGCACATCCATCAATGGTCTTGAATGCATTAGGTGAATCGGGTGCGAATCGGTAATTATCAGATGAAAAAATGAGAGAATTATCTCCAGAAAACAATTATTCGGGAGATATCTGAGAGAATGGAGCAGTTTTATGCGTTCATTTGATTGGAGATGAAATGCGACGAGAATATTGGCTGCTGATCTTATTCATTTGCTAATTGAGCAATTTATCACTCTCGAAAATGGCTGTGAATCCATTCGGTGAACCATTTTCCAAAGGAACATTTATCAACTTTGATTGGGTGAAAAGCTGTTCAATTGGGCCGCTGAAGAATCACAAAAAAAATTAATCTATCGTGCAATATTCACGGCAATAATTCGAATAATTGGTGAGCTCTTCTCATTTGATAATGACGCATATTAAGTGGAGAAAATAGAAAAGGAAAATCAAAAAAGTGAAAGCTTCAATAACCAAAAAAGAATGCAATCCTTAAAAGCATGATTTGATCAGTAGTTGAGCGCATTGACTGGCATATTCAACGGCAGGATATCAAAATGATCTGATCGATAAGATAGAATTCGAACAATGGGAAGCTAATCATTCAGGCGTTTTGTGCTGTTCTGGAACTAGAGAACCTGCTTGTCTCATTCAATTCACCAACAAATTTACCGAATACAACGAAAATACCGGGCATAACCGTGATCGGTCAATCTGTCTAAAGACATTTTGCCTGAGGACAGTTTGTCTAAAGACACATTGCCCAACGGACAGTTTGTCTAAAGACACATTGCCCAACGGACAGTTTGTCTAAAGACACATTGCCCAACGGACAGTTTGTCTAAAGACACATTGCCCAACGGACAGTTTGTCTAAAGACACATTGCCCAACGGACAGTTTGTCTAAAGACACATTGCCCAACGGACAGTTTGTCTAAAGACACATTGCCCAACGGACAGTTTGTCTAAAGACACATTGCCCAACGGACAGTTTGTCTAAAGACACATTGCCCAACGGACAGTTTGTCTAAAGACACATTGCCCAACGGACAGTTTGTCTAAAGACACATTGCCCAACGGACAGTTTGTCTAAAGACACATTGCCCAACGGACAGTTTGTCTAAAGACACATTGCCCAACGGACAGTTTGTCTAAAGACACATTGCCCAACGGACAGTTTGTCTAAAGACACATTGCCCAACGGACAGTTTGTCTAAAGACACATTGCCCAACGGACAGTTTGTCTAAAGACACATTGCCCAACGGACAGTTTGTCTAAAGACACATTGCCCAACGGACAGTTTGTCTAAAGACACATTGCCCAACGGACAGTTTGTCTAAAGACACATTGCCCAACGGACAGTTTGTCTAAAGACACATTGCCCAACGGACAGTTTGTCTAAAGACACATTGCCCAACGGACAGTTTGTCTAAAGACACATTGCCCAACGGACAGTTTGTCTAAAGGCACATTGCCCAACGGACAGTTTGTCTAAAGACACATTGCCCAACGGACAGTTTGTCTAAAGACACATTACCCAGCGGACAGTTTGCCTAAAGACACATTGCCCAACGGACAGTTTGCCTAAAGACACATTGCCCAACGGACAGTTTGTCTAAAGACACATTGCCCAACGGACAGTTTGTCTAAAGACACATTGCCCAACGGACAGTTTGTCTAAAGACACATTGCCCAGCGGACAGTTTGCCTAAAGACACATTGCCCAACGGACAGTTTGCCTAAAGACACATTGCCTAACGGACAATTTGACTAAGGAACAGTTTGCCTATTAGGTGAAATATCCATTAAAAACCGTAAGTTAGGCAAACTGTCCGTTGAGCAAACTGTCTGTTAGGCAAATTGTCCGTTATGCAAACTGTCCATTAGGCAAATTGTCTTTAGGCAGGCAATGTGTCTTTGGGCAAACTGTCGTTAGGCAAAATGTCTATGGGCAGATTGACCGGCTACCGGCATAACGTATGCAATATTGAAGGTGCACTGTTAGCTGCTGCATGAAATGCTGACACGTAATTGCATGGATACATCACATGATGTATTATGAAACACATGCTGATATTATAGTAAGCGCAGAAAGCAACAAATGAACTGAGAAGCAGTCTGGTCATCAAGAATGCAATTGAGTGTTGGTTCGGAATTGGACTCTCGAGACCCAGCCCGCCATTCCACTTCAACGAAATTATCTGTTACTGTTGATAATTAATGAATAACGCAGATGAAAGTTGCATTCATGAATAAACAATGATCGACATCTATCAGAAACATTCCTTTCCACATTCTGACACATTCAAGAAAACAGAAAACTTTTTGTTCGGCATCAGTGAGTGTTAGTTATTGGAGGACAATGAATGCTGATTCCCTTTGCTGTTTCTTTCTCTGATACTCGACTGATTCTAAAAAGTCTAAAGCAGACATTGGTGCGCAATGAAATTTTCAAAAAGAAATCGGTTTGCATAAACAATCCAAGTGATTATATCTAGATATGTCAAGGTTGTCAAGTGATTAAGATTTATTGGTTCCAATCAAAATCAAATAATTGACTTGAATTGTCCAAGATAATTCCAAAAAAAGTCTCCAGCTACTTAATTCTCAAAACGTAATCATTCTCAAATACCAGCTGCTTATAGAGAGACTACAGCATCGAGCAATAAAAACAACACTGAACGAACTGATACACTGTTAAATTGTTCAGAGGATATTTAAACGAGAATAAGATGATACGGAAGAATCCTATCGAATGTGTGAAATTGAATCAAAAGAATTTGCGAATGAATCACAGCGAATGAAAAATTAAGTCGCAACACTATCGAAAATAATGAGTTTGCTTGAAATTTGACTCAAACGAGGTGGGAGTTTGGTGTGATTCGAGTTCATAAAATAAATCAAACCACTGAGAATGCATTCATCAAATGCAATATCCTTGGTTGTAGATACCCCCATATGGGAATGATTTCATTTCATTCAGACCGAGGTAATATGATCGCAAATGTGTAATGGAACATTTCACTTATACGGAAGAAGATGGAAAGTTAATCAAAAGGCATTGCAGTCGTAAGAATGTAAAATGAACGAGCAGGTGGGTGCCAGGTGTGAGCAATATCAATTATGCACTCTCAAACTCTTGGCTCTTCATAGCGTTGTCCAGGTACAACTATCATCAGTAAAGGCCATAGCACTTCTCCATGCATAATAGTTCGTTGAACTGAAGTCCAACCAATGACATTAGTAACGCTGATTGAATTTGAAGTGGATGATCAGGAGCAGCAGCGGGAACAAACAACCACTAGAACATTTCCTACATAGAGATTAGTCGCACTTCGTATAACTTGTTGAACTTAACAACATCCACTAAATGTAATTCGCTCATTACTGTGATCAACACAAAGCATTCTCATTCATTTATACATGTGTTGTTGTTTAGTGCTGCTTTTCATCAGCTGCTTTCGAAAAGCCAACAGCATTCGTGGTCATTTATTCATTTAGTTTACGTTACATGAAATATTAACTTCTTCATATAACTCATTTGAAACATCCTCTTGCTAACTTACATCTGCTTAGCTTAGCTTACTCTGATCACCCAAGATGGTAGACTGAATGGGATAAGCGGTGCTCCCCCTAGGCTAAGTAGATCAACTAGTATTATTTACTTGCTATATCCGAGGTATCTTCCAACAAAATAACTTATCATAAACTTAAATTCGCACCCTATTTATGCATTTTTCTTCAATTCACTTTATATCATCTCGACCCGTACGTGTAGAGAAATTGGATCTTTGATAGTGATCAATGTCAACTGTGTTGAGATGACCACGTCAGTTGACATAAGTATTTGCTGCCTTCCTGAAATCCTATTCCATGTTTACCTTAGCTGTCACATAATAACAGTAGAGTGCGGGGTCACTGTGCATTCTTATCGAATCGCAATTCATCAGCATATCATGGGGATGATGGGGTTATTGCAGTTATAGACCAAATGCATTCTTAACAGCCTGGCACACAAATTGCTCGTATTTCTGAAAGTGTTCTGTGATACTTCACCTGCTCTCATTGTCACATGTGCCTGAGACACTTACTTCATGTAAGCCTCCTATCTTCTGTCTAAATTAACTACGTGAATTGGTATAAGTTTGATTATGTGGTGTATTCAACACGCTTTTCCTATCGACTTCAACCTGATATGTATTGATCAGTCGAGTTCATTCTTGTGTGGCTCAATCAAATGTTTGGACTTAAACGATTATCAGTACTAAAATTTCAGAGACAGCGAAAGTAGCACAGGGACGAGAAGTACAGTTGAGCCACTGATACTAGACGATTACGACGAACGAAACTGGTTCGGTGACAGCGGGGTGCCCGACCCGGGACGTGATCCCATCGCGCAGGCGATCAATCTCCTCGCTAGGCCCGACACCATGGGCAACCTCGAGGCTCTTATCAGGTCAGTGACGCCTGATCGTTCACACATCCTTTCTTGCTTCATGATGCTGATGCTGTGCGTGCAACACGTTTAGTTGATCATATTCATTTAGATATCACATATCACAGTCCTAGTGCTTTTTATCATTTCAGCATATCGATTTGAGCAAAAATTAAGAAATTCAGTTGCGGCTGATATGTCTGACGGATTGACAACGCTAGCAGCAGCAGCTTTTTGATGGCAATGAATTTAGTTTCTGTGCGAAGAGTGACGGTGAGATTCAGTGAAAGATTCTGATATTGTAACCTTACAGTATTGTAATATTGTAACGCTGACTGAATGATTTGTGTATACTTATCATTTGATTGGAAGAAAACATTTGTGATAGAGGAATAATGAAATGGATCTCTTTGATAGAAATGACAATATTTTCTTGCTGCCATCTTTGCGTTGTGTTTATTCGTCGGTTTTTCTAATGTTTCGGAGTTCTGCTCCAGCATCTCAGAGAAGGATTGAACGTAAGGAATGAGAATGGAATGTGAAGCCCAAAGTGATAGTCATATAATATAAATCATCATGCGCCGCACAAAAGTGAATTCAATTCAATCGTTGTGAAGATTTCGTGTCAGCTTCTTTCGAAATTTATCACAGTTTTGTTGGAGATCTCCAAATATATCACCAATAAATCTCTATTACACTATCAAGTTTGCAATGAAACTTTTCTGTGACTGGAAAATATTCAGCTATCATTGATTCTCTTGTGAAATCACGTATCCAAATGCATTCGCCAGCCATCCAAACATCTTTTCAAACCATATCTTTGCTGTACATTTTGATGCGCCACAGGAGTGCAACAATTTCTTTGTCGCGGTTGGTTTGATGAATGAGCGACGGCGAATGTCGCATTCATTTGGGCCTTCCGACCACTGAAAACAATCCAAGTGAAACTTTTTGAGTGATAAAGTACCGTTCGCAAACATAATTTCAAATTGTACTCCGAATCGTTTGATTTTTGAATTGCATACATTGATCTGAACAAATTGAAACCCATTCGTTGGGAATGAGAATTTTATGTGAACCACTCTGAAGAACTTAAAAGTTTCTGTTCGAAACTTAAAACCTATCGAAATTTCAAACAATTTCCGTTGGACTCTCTCTTTGCATATGCACTGTATTCGTTTCATTATGCATCTTTTTCGATGTCCACATTCGTGTTCAAAGCAACAACGAAAACGAATCTTAAGCTGACTGTTCGTTGGAAAACGCGATGCATTTTGTGATTCTGAGGTTAATAGATGATTTGGTCAGTGTAGAGATTGACAAAATTTCTGGTAATTTTGAAAATTTATGCAGTTGAAATCGATAGGTTAATGATATCTCGACGATAAATACAATTACAATGGAATGATATTTCAATAGTTTTTCACTCACACTTGAATGTTACAATACTGTACCATAATGGCACCAATAATTACACCATATGATTAGAATTTGATCACGACTTGATCACAGTGTTGATCTTATCATTTATATGTTTTGAAACCTTATCACTTTCTATGTTTTTTTAATAGATAAAAGCAATAGTAGTGTTTCTCAATGTCGGTGCGGAGTTGATTCAGCGTACCTTAGATTGGATTGGTGATTCATTGATTGTTAATCTGGACTGAGTGTATTTTTATCATTATCGTGGCTGCTTTCGTGCTGTTTCGTAACTCTTGCTATTGTTATCAGGAAACTTTTTGCGCACATTAATCAAATCAATCAGACGTGTGGTTTGAAATCAAGTAACAGCTGATTGTGAGTTAAATCATTAACAGCAATAAAAACAGTGAACAACCAGACAGCCGAAAACAACCTGATTGTGAGCATTTAACATTGCGGGCGATTACATCTGGCTTGAACTGGCTTCAGTGGCCTTTCGAAGTATGCATGATGACCACTTGCAGAGAAGCACACTTCCATTTAAGCGTCTTGTGGTTTCATGACAATCTGATTGTGGTCCTATAGATGTATGTCGCCATTCCATTGCAATAGTTTTTGTTCTTCTGAATCAGCCGATGTTTTCGGAAGATTTGACAATAAATCATTGACGAGAGCATTTTTAGTGGAAAATTTCATTGATACTACATGTGGGACTGCAGGATATTTCGAGGAATGTGGCGAAACTCGCAGCATAAAATCAAAATATCCTCATTGTCAGTGAATGTTCACCTTTATGTGATGTTAACCATACGAGCTGTATGATGTTGTGACTGCTGGCTCGTCTGATGAATAACAAATAAATTAATCACCGAAGAGAATAATGCGAAATTCGATTGTTTTGCCAGCAACATGATGAGACATTTTGAGATATGGTTTATTTGTTTTTCCAGCCACTGTTTATCGACGGATACTTATCGACTCGACTGATATGTTACGAGCATTCCCGGTTGTTGGATTTATCGAACGTCTCAGCACATTCATTTGTTCGATCGTCAATGAGAACTCATTAGCATTAGCAGGGTGAACACAGCTGAAGGTGATTAATCTCACAAGATATGAATTGCTTAGTCGACATATGCTTTTTTTTCATTCCCAAAACATGTTTGTTTGCAGTGTAAAGACAAAAATGCCCTAGTCATCCATATGCAATGAGCTTTCACAATTTCGAAATGGGACATGTTGCATGGTTTGTTCGAAGTGCAATAGCAGCACATGAAAAATAACGCAACCAAGCTGTTTGTTCTTGATTCAGTTTTGAGTAATAAATTTCAGCAAACTAAAATTATCCGTTCGTTTGAGCAAACAAACTAAAATCTTTTCAATATTAGATGTTTATACGGCATTCAGAGCATTCAAAGCGCAATATTACTCTCGCCGTAAAATGCTATCCACGAAATATCCCATTTTGATCCGTTGCATTGAAAATTTTCTGATTGTGAGAGCACAAAATTTGACAGATTATTGCAATATGTCGGTACAAAGATTGACTTGTTTACCGGTACCTCAAGCAGATAGCTGTGTCTGTTGCAATCGTAACACTGCATAATACCAACGGTTGGCAGGTCGATTTTGAGGAAGTGTTTGAGAACCTCAGTTAAATTGATGACTATCGAAGTTGAGTGAAGCAAGACTATGAGTGAAGGGGCACTGAGATTTGTCTCGTTCTTTGTGTCAAGCAGTGGAATAAGAATGGCTGCGTTTTGATGTTGGCCAATAAATGAAAAGGAAGTTTGGAAGAGAGACACGAATCGCCCTGAGTTGACTATCTACTCGTTATCTAAGAGATCGAATGTTTAAGTGCTGTTGCGGAATGCCTTATCGCTCTCCTGGATTGATTCAATTTGAACTGCAATGTCATTAGAAACTGTATAAGGTGGTCTTGCAATCGACTCAAAACATTAAATGATGATGCTTGATTCGAAGTGGAATAACTGTTGAAGACTTGCGGTTGTATGCAACTTTATGGACAAAGTGAGGTTGGCAAGTGTTTGCGAGCCTCAGTTATGCAGTTTACTGCCCAAGCGATTGAGTGTGCATCAAGAAATTCGATACCCGTAAGAAGGTGCTCATTTGCTTGAATCGATACACGAACAAACGATCAGACGACCAAAGCTTTGGGAAATTCGACACTTGAGTGTTGCAAATTTTTGGCTCATTGTGTTAGCAAAGCAAGAAATATTTCTCTGTTTTTGTAACGTGATAGTTTTATCTATCCGAATGAAATCAGGTGTTGTGAGCGTATTCAGTTCGGTTTGGTAACGTCGAAGTCAATATTTTAATGCTAACGACTGAAAGTCTCGCGTCATTCAACTGAAAAATCTTGCCGGAAATATACTGATGTTTTGGAGGTTATAAACGATAAAGTTCATTCTTCCAGTAGAAATTGCGGAATTTTAATCGGTTTTATGATCAAATAAAATAGTTTCATTGCTTCGAGGTAGATCATCTTTACGTTTCACCCTCCGTATTGTTATATTGTGTACAACACCATTTACTTATTGATTCATATGCGGTTCTGGGCATTTACAGACGAAACGAAGCATAAAATTTCGATAAATTAACTTTTGAAAAAAGTTGTGTTTATTCAGATTGTTGGCCATCAAAGTACTTCTGCGAGAAGTTATCAAATGCTGAAATAAGCCATGCCATTCGATTTGTAAACTTTATGAATTTTTATTGTAAACCTTATTGGATGGTTCTAAATTTGTAGTCCAAAAGGCAGTGCAGTACGCTGTTTGCATACATTTCGCGAGGAATTCAGTTATCCATACACTCCGAACGACATTCAAGTTTATGAACTCTTTTTTTTCATCATATTTATGAGAGAGATTAACTCTGAATCCATAAGAATTAATCGGAAGTTTTATGACTGATAGCATGATAACACGACGGGATGAGGATAGCATGATTAAACCGAATCGTTTTCGAACGGTTGAGATCCCTTAGGGAGATTCTAGGAAGTGAAATGATGTCTTAAAGAGGTTGGCAGCCAACTGTGGTTTGAATTTTCAAGAAGAATACATCCTGCGCAACTGTTCAGCAGCGCTTTCGAATTTCTTTCTTGGTCGCAACGAAGTGCCTCCTTTGATGGCACCGATAAATTTTTGTGAGAAGACTTGATCAATGAATCAGTTTTTTGATCCGCATTGATCGCTACTGGATTTTGATCTGATTTTGATTGATACGACAATGATTGTTGAATGGAAACTGATTGACGATAGTAGAGGAGACTGGGTAAATGGATCTGCTGACGGGGATTAAACAGACTGTTGAAGGAAAGAGATGAGAATAGTGGAATGTCATACAATCAAAAGGTGCAAGCAATCTTGTGACATCCACAACTGGCAATAGTCAACGCGGGATATCGCCGTGAGCTGCATTTGGCTTTGGACATAAATTGGCTCTCAGGCCCAGTAATACTCCATTAGTTCAATGGAAAGTTCAGCCTTGTATGGCAGAACTGTGGATGTTTTGAAAAGTGACCTCAGTCCAGGCAGGAATGAGACTCAACCTAGACTAAGTCCAAGTGACATGCATCATGATGTCCCGCTCTGATCGTTGCCATTGGGTTGAATGCTCTCGAGGAAATGTTCCTTGAAGGAGGGCGTTTTCATAACGCACTCTTTCACGGATTCATTTCGAGTCTAGTGCTACACGAATGCAGTGCATACTATACATGCATATCTATCTCCCCATTGATGTATGAATTCATGTGTTTATCCATCTATATCGAATACATCAAGACGAGTTTATCGCCTTCGCGTACACAGATATCATGTATAATGTATGTGTTGGTGGATTATGTGATGTCTTTTGATTATGTTATGTAATGTTGAGCATCTTGACTGATCTGGATTAGTCGTTAGTTACTGCGCTAAGTTTAGAGAAATTGCAACAACTTTACCCATCAGCAGCCTACACCTGAATTCATCTTCTGTTCTTGACTATTGTTCTTCACTGCTACACGTGTTCAAATCCGAAGAACAAAAGTAGGAACTCTGAAGACACACACGACTGGATAAGCCACTGAATTCCGGCTCTTGTAGATGATATTTCATCCATGTTCAACTCTGACTCAGTTGAAGTGCTACCAGTCCCTAGTGTGCCTAAGCCTAAGCCTGAAAACTCAACATTCGACGGAATTCTTCATTGAATTCTGAATCTGAAACCTGAAAGCTGGTGAAAGCTATAGTGTAGTTCCTGGAGAGCTTATTCTGCACAATCAATCCTCGCTATTGATGCAAGTTGCTGAACATTAAAGTTGATTGCTGAATTTGCTTAATTCTCAATTGTGCATACGATTGAAGTCTAACTTTTTAAATTCTCTTGTTCCAAGCTGAGCATTTATCAGAAGGAGATAGACTCGTATGAATCAAATTTTGAAATAAACTTCATTCGACTAAAATATACTACCAATTGTTATAATGCTGATGGTGTGTGTTTTTGGTTGCGTTCGTGATGTTGTTCGTGGATTGGTTTAGTGCTGATAACGATGTTAATGCGAATGACAGTGATTAATAACGTGCAGTTAGTCAGTCAGCTACAAGTTACAAGACAACGAACGAACGGCAAGTGTTTTTGAGCAAGCATCCATCCATCCGCAAATCTTGAATTGAACACGACGACGAGCAACTAAACTGCTTGGAAACGTCAGTTGACTACTGCTGCTCACTTCAATCATTTTCAGCCGTTCTTAACACACACACACACAAACTTAACAAAACATCAAGTTGAGTGAACTCATTCCGCTCTGTTCCATTGACCTATTCCATCCACTGCTCGCCGCTCCTCTGGAGGATCCTTCCTTAAAATCCACGTTATTTTTGCCACATTTCATTTCGAACCTTTGGCTTCAGTTGTTTTTATATTTATTCTATTCATTCACGTATTCAGTCATTTATTCATTCACTGTTCATATCATCAAGTGTTCCTGATTTCTGTTTCGTCCTCCTGAACCGGGCCTTTTAACTTGGATCCGAATCGCACGAGCAGTTGACGGAGCCACTTGGAATTGAAAAAAAAAAACGCTTTCGAGCGACCTGATTTGACTGTTGTTGCGAGCAAATCAAAAAAGAAAAACGAAATTTTGCTGCTCGGATGCTTCTGGGCATAATTTGTGATTCGAGCAGTGCGATCTAATCGAAGTGTTAAAGAAAAGTTCTGCTCAAGTATTGGCAGCAGCAACAAACGGGCAGCGCGAAGTGTAATTAAGATAATTTCTCAGCGAAGACGAAATTACCCGAAGAGCTTATAGTCTTCGAACGAGAGGAAAGAACGAACACGAGAGGAGCGCATCTTATAAGCGATCCGTGTATACTGAATTATCGCAATATTCAATTAATGCAGTGGTGAATCGCTTCCAGTCTATTCACTCATATTCACATATCCCTGTGAACTGTGAATTCCAATTGAATTTAACGTCAGTCTTCAGCACATTTTTCAGCAGTTATAATATTCAGGTGTTGTGAACAAAGTTTAATATTTTTCGGCGCTGATTGAAGCTTGATAAATTGCTCTAATCATCATCGCTGGAATACCGCTCATTTGTCTGATAGTTAGGCAATTACTTTTGATGTAAACGTCCTCATTAGCAGACATTCGCTGATAACCAAAACTGCTGAAACACATCAAGTTAACAGCGACAAGACTAACGTCTATTGTTAGCGGAAGCCTCTAGTCAATTCTATTCAAGTTGATTGATGAATTGATAAGCAACGAAACAGATAACTGCTGAAAAAATCTGTCAGAAATTTGACCTAAAAACTCATTTGTTGCAAGCCGTCACGGATAGGTTATTGTTAATATATTGTCATTTCATTATCAGTTCATCATCTTTTTGTGATCGCTCTGTCAGTCAACTAATCAGTAATCAGCTGAGCTCTGTTCATTTGATTGACTGAACGTACAAACTATTATTAGTTAACTGAAAAATTTTTCAATTCTTTACTAATTTCTATTACGATTAACTGAACTGCATTATTTCGTATCTGCTAACGTGCTCACGCAACCAACCGAACGAACACGTTCTAATATTCGGAAAGCATCACCACATTTTGATGTGTTCTGATTATTCGAAATATATTGTCTAATCAACGTCGTAGAGCTGAAGCAGTGAGCATTTCACGCTCACAGCCGATATTTTCATCACATCAATAACTTCTTTTATATTTCTGTTCTCATTATTACTTTTCTCATTGCTTTTCCAACTCATCAATTATAACAAAGAAATTCTGCTGACCAAATGATCGTCCTAACACCTGAAGCGTAAGTTATTATTCGTTTATGAATTCATTCTGCTCACTGAATTCGTTGAATTCAACCAAAATTGCTGACTTAAATGTTTTCATTGGTTTTTTACCACTGATATTTACGGCATGTTGAATTACATGGACTCTTATCATTAAATCAATTGTATTGTTGACCATCATAGCGTATAAATGGCATCAAATCTAGGCTTGTGATATCTCTCCCTGACTGTAAGATATCAAGATGAAGGATGTTATTTTTTAATGTTTCGCTTACTCATTTCACTTGATTCGATTAGCGAATAGTTATTTCATCGAATGGAGCATCAGCCTTTTCATCGAATCGATGACGATTATATCAGGCATATGTGATGGGTTGAGAATAAATTGAATGACATGATCGTAACTTGATCTTGACAACTAGGCCGGATCTTACTCATCTTGTTTCTGCATGGCAGCACAGTATAATCCGATTTGAGTTCAGTCTTGAACCTTAAGTGTTTATTGGAGCAGGATTCGAACACAGTGTGAAGTCTCTTCAACAATAACAAACTGAGAGTCTATTTTTGATACTGTATGAGGTCTATGATCATTGTGTTGACCTACTGAAGAGCTCGAACGCTTTGAAATCGTATCGAATCTAGCAGCAGCGACACTAACTCTCGTCAAGCTCATCAAGCATCTCAAAAATCATAGATACCTATTTGTCTTCACAACATTTTGCCATGCTTGAGGTTCTGCAATCAAAATCGCTGTGACCAATATTAAAGTAACAATCAAATCTCTCTCCAATGAGCTAATCGATTAATGTGCTTTATTCCAGGCATCGTCTGTCAGATTGAATTTGCCGGATCCACTATTAAAGCAATCTATTGGCAAGCTATATGTGTACGATGTTCTATCTTAACTAATTGAATTGATCTTAATGAGGCGAATATTCGTGAATTGCGCTTCAAATGAGATTATAACATGACGATAGTTGCTGTTGGTTGTTGCATAATTTCTACGTAATCTCAAGATTTGCGCTGTGTTTACGCTTGATTAGGGGCAGCAATAAATGGAGTCTATGTATTTACATAAATAATAACTTTCCTTAAGTGTGTAATTAGTAGCCGTAGTAAACGCAGTAGATGTAGTGTTACTAAAGTAAAGATTAAACGATGTCAGTGACTAACAGCAGTTAAACTGTGACTAATTCCAACGCTGCTGCGAAGCTGAAGCTAATGGATTTTTGAAATGATTGTGCAAGCTGAGCGAATGGATAATCGTTCAGAGATATTCTTTAGAACAACTCACTCAACAACTACAATGCATAAAACATCAGCATGATTATCATAACAAGGCAAGGAGTTAATCGTAGTTGGAAAAGTTTTTCAATTGTTTAAGAATATGCGAATAGTTGTTGAATTCGGCTTAAGGCATACTGAAAATTTGAGAAGACGATATGAGAATATGCATTTTGCATAGGCGATATTTTGAAATGAATTCTATGAAGCTACACACAAACATGTGTGTATATGAGGGTAAATATGTGTTTTTTCATTCAGTCATTTAATCGTTCTTAGAGCTAGTAATTAGCTGAGTGGTCATGAAAGTTAAAAGCTAAAATATCGAGCGAAAGAACTAGAACGAGCAAGAAAACTTGCTTTTGAAGTAGTGGAAAATCGCGCAAAAACTATCATAAAATGATAATCGAGGATTTAGAATTATTACGCACGTCTGATGATGATTTTTTGAATGCTAATTGACATTTATATGATAGCCAAGGTAACTTTACTCTACCGTACATATTGCAGTAAATATCTCTGTTGCGCTTGCCGCTAACGGGTGCTAGTTGGTGTTTTAACGATAAAAGATTTCAATAATTTAATTAGCGTTTAAAGTGTGATCACTTCTTAATGTGATTATTATTGCTCCCATAGTATACGAGACCATTCATCATTAACGCGAAACGTTTACGAGTGAAACCATTCAGTAGTTTCCGATAAATAATCACATTACAAATCCCATTTAGTGCCGACGCCTTTATGAGTTACCGAAGCAATTAATTTTATGTTACTATGATTCGGTATTCATTCATTTCTGCTGTTGAGCTCTTGACAGTTTCAACTTGATGATGGTTATTCACGTTTTGAGGACCCTAAACGCTCAAAGAAACCCAATCTGAAGAGTTGCAACATTAAAATATAGTGTGGTACATAATACTGCAGACATACTCTACTCATGTGGAATGTCACGGATTCTCTGTGTAGTTTGAATGCTGACTGCCAAATCAGATTCAGAATTCATAGACTTTCATGGTGCCTCAGATGTGTGGAATCACTGACTTGTGAAGTCTCTCGAATATTCGCTTCATCAATAATCATGAATGAATGAATCTCTTCAAAGTGCAGAATTTTAATTCCCGTATCAATGAATGCATAAGGACTGCTGGCTGTTGGCTTGTACTTACTCATTTGATGTTTCTGCTCAGAGCACAATGCCTAAGAATGTGTGCAATATGTGTGTGAGCAATGTTGTTCATTACACAAATTACTTACAAAGATCGGAATCATATCATTCGCTCGGATGACTTTCTTGAATGAAGTTTCATGTAATTTGGTTGTTGATCGCACAAATGAACACTATTTTATATGCATCGAGTAGTTTGCTTTGTTTACTTGTCACATAGAGGCGATGTACGGATCAACTGATGGATGGATAGGTAGCAGTGCATATTTCTGAAGGCATCTTCTCGAATTACGAAGTGATGCAGTGCATAGTCATCCATTAGTCAATGAAAGCATTCAGTCATGCAGTCGACAGAGCCTTGCTCTGATATCGTATTGTTATCATTTTGGAACAGCTGGTGTATAGATGAACCGAACAGAACCACAAAATGCTCATCAGCAGATCTATTGAATTAGTTGCACATGGACAATGCAATGCAGATTACTTATTCGGTCTACATTACTTCTTTCATCTATAGTATCCTTTTGTGAATGTGAAACTTTATTAACAGTTATTTTTATAATGCAGTTAGATGACTGGCTGAATTTTTATCCGCTAGGAATCTGAAATTAACTTGGAAGTGAATTATTCACCAACCAAATTCTATCTGCATCCGTCTCAGCAGCGGAAGCTCGCTAATTAAATAATTATTAATTAGCCGAGTAGCACCGTTTCCGTTACATTCCTAATCAAATTTGTCCTATTTTTTGATCACACATTTTGTCTTACATGTGAACATGTATATATTTGTCGACATCATGAAGCAACATCGAAAACTTAAATAATTGATTCGAGAGTCTCGTTTTCTACACGAAAAGTATCTGGTTGTCTCATAATACGAATGATACGCTTATAAAGCTGGAAGTTTTGATAAGGGTAGACATCAGACGAACAACTCAAATGTCATAAGACGAGTGATTCAGTTGAGGAAACGGAACAAGAATACTCAAAATACAACAATGTCGAGTGCTAGAGATGAAGTTATTTCATGGCACAATTCTTTATCTTCTGATTTTCACTATTGCAAACTCTCAAAGGAACGTTGGTATCTGTTGCTTTTCTTCCATCGTCCTTATGAGTGGAATATGACGACGATCAGGAACAACGGGATAAGGATAATGAGATGGATGATAAAGACAATGCGACGAATAAACCGAAGACAAACCGAACCTAAGAACTCGTCTTTGAGGTCTTCAGGTCAATGCATCCTTAACCCGGTTGATTTCAGTAGGATAAGGGAATGGAATAAGTTTTTTGTTGTATTCTCTTCATTTGGGACCACGAAAAATGTTGATTGTCTGATACTGATGCATATAGTATATTGGGAAGGAGAGATTCGAATGTTCCAGTACTTCATCATATTGTTGATAACTCGCAATCCACCAATCTGGCTGCACGTATTCATTGGGTGTCTATCCGAAACATATGACTCCTATTCCACACATTGAATGTGATTTGTTAGCCAGTTGATTTTTCACAATATTTGTGAACTTGAGATATTTTTGGCTCTCTCTCATTTGCTGTTTGGAATTTTTCTGCCGGCTCATATTGATTGAATTCTAAGAAAAATTGTTGAAACACTAGCAAAAAAATGCTGCTATTCTTGTTAATTCATCGCTGAATTGTCAGCCAGGGATTCTTAACATAAAGCCGAACGCACGAACGACAAGCAAACTTTTATGTAGCAATAGCAAATTTCTCGTCAAATAGACGAGTTTTTGCGTTTGTCATGCATGTGCATGCATGCAAATGCACTGAAATTCGATACAGCTATTAAACATATCATTCATCTTCTGCATCAACAATCAGCCGTATTGTATGTCAGTCATGCTTGCACAAATATGCATTCATGTTTCCCTCATTTCGATAAGAACAAAAGTACATTTGAAGTATGAAAAAATCTTGGAGTATAGGAATATCTATCTTCAATTTGAATCGCATTTATTCGTTTTATAAGAAAACGGTACAGTGATAGAAATTTTTCCAATAAATCTGCTTGAACTTCATAGAAATCTCGGAATCATCGTAGACACTTTCGCATTCATTTTATATACCTCTGGGAGTGATTTTCATTTCATGATCCAAAGTGGCTCACTTTTGTTCTGCTTTGTTCGCGCATCTAAAATTTTCGAATTGAACTCTCTGGTCTGGTAGAATAAAGGAGGGACGGAAAAGCGATAGAACAGGAACAATAATAAACAAAGCGCTGATTGGAGTTGGCTTGAAAAATGTGACAGATCACTGCGGGCTACCTCTGATTCAACGAGTATGTGGAATGCCTGTCAAACATTGAAATATTTTATAACAGAGCAAGAAAACTACATCGTATTGGTATGTAAGCATAATTTATGGAGCGGCAGATAATGTGGTCATAATTCATCACTTCGGTTTTATTTGATGATGTTACACCTGAGCATATCACGAAAAACTTCCTCTCCAGTTGAATCATCCAACCAGACAGCGATAAATCATTCGAAGTATTTCAAGTACATTCACCTCAATGTAGATAGACAGTTTATTGCCGAGTAAGAAATATGTACAAGCAGTAATACAGCATGAAAGGCGGAGCGCACTGACATCATGCGAGTAAGTTGAATAAGCAAAAAAATGATAGTAAGAAAAAATTTTGAAGATAATAATGACAAAAAATTATAATGCAGTTAAGGGCCATGTGTGACAAGAATATTCAGGTATTGAAACTGTGTGAATGATATATGGAATTTTAGCTGCGAATCAGAGAAGTTTTCTATCAAATTATAAGATAGTGCCGTGAGGTGTGCTTTGAATCGTGCTAGCGTGCTAGCCTCTAGTGCTTCTTGAGGCAGTGCATTCCAGTAGGTGCTTATGATGCGATGTACGAAGAATTGGAAAACTTTGTTGGTATATGCTAAATACGAAACTTTTAAACGATGTGCGTGACCTCTTGTGCGACTGTGCGTGCATTCAAAGAGTGTAGTGGAAGCAAAACTCCAACGAAAAACATCCAAGAGAGTGACGTATTTCGATTTGAAATCCCAAAAATATCCGCCCGCTTATAATTCAACATCGCGATACATTATCTGAAGTTATTTAGTGCTTGCTGTATAGAACTGAAAACATGAACATAAGCAGCGTTGATTTAGATGATCACTGGGATTTTGTTGTATTTAACAATGAATGAATCGTTTCATCCGCCTTTGAGAACGGCTTCCTGTAAGTGTTGAGTCTTGAAGCGTGAAAGTGCGAATGGCAAAGCGTTAAACATGATTGCTTCAATGCCAGCTTGAAATCTGTTTATTGATATTCGTTCAATCTCTCCTCCATCTCTCCAGTCTGTTTCGAAAATCAAAATGAAAAATTTGAAACTGCAGAAAAGATGTGCAAACTATCAGTGCAAATTAAAGCAATTGATACGCTCTGTTGGAACTAATCTGCTCATCCGAATAAAAATTCTTCACTGAGAACTACTTGTTCATTTATCTGTATGTGAGCTCCTGTCATTTTGTTCGATTGGTTGAACCTGATTGATAAATATAGAACACATGTACCGATGTATGTATTTGCATGTAAAAATATCGAAGTTTTCCATTTCTTTTGCAAAGCAGTATCTAATTAGATTGTCTACTTATAGCATGAAATGAATTTGTGAAATACGATGAGAGCAGGCACAGATCATCAATAATTCATAATTCATTTCTTCGGAGCAAAATCAATTGACTGACTACCGTCTTCGTTGCGTACTGCTTTACGACGTCTCCAATTCGCATCATTTTCAAATCATTTCTCGCTTGATCTCATTCTAGACCAACTTTATTATGCACCGTTTCGTTGATGAATGTTATTACATCAGATTGAGTCACACACTTATTATGATGGATTTGACGATGTGAAGAATTATTCACGCTTGCTCAAATAAAACTTCAAAACAGCAACACATCAAACGCTTGAATGTCGATGAAATCTTTCGAGAATTCGTTCCACTCACACCCTATCACCGTCAAACACACACTCAAATATGCATGTTACAAGCGAAAATCTGATAAATGTTCGCTTATCTGTGGATATTCGATCAAAAAAATCCACAACGAAAAACCAAATCTGAATCGGATGATTGATTATGTTCTGTGAACAGACACACACCAGCAATAACGTACAACAACACATTCGTTTATTCAGCCATAACATTCGGTTAACCATTTGTTTTCCCAGCAAGCTTTTCCAGTGGAATACTTAATGGTGTGGCGAACATGTAATGTTATACAATCGTTGGAATCTTTTTTCAACATTCACTTTTTTAGAATTTGATTGATTCGACTCTGTCGAGGAAAATGCTGTGAAAATGCTGATTTTAACAGCCAAAAAAAATTAAACTCACGAGCAAACTTCTCCCTTTATTTCATTGCTTAGAACACACACAATTGGAAACCTGTGAGAATTTCAGAATAAAATATTCGAAGAGTGCAAAACACTATTGAGCCCGAACTAACAAAATTCCTCAGAATCAAGTAACAATTGAAAAACACGCTGTCTTCTCTTCTCCACATTGATTTCTTTCATTTTGACCCATGAATATCAAAGTTTTAAGCTTTCTTAAGATCCAAAATTCTACCTCTTTAAAGATAGAGCTGAAATCAGCGTGCAATTAGCACATCCGATTCGAATTTGACGAAGGAATTTGCATCTGAGAAACCAGCGTCTCTAAATAATGATCCAGAATGCCGACTGACATCCGTATCCAATCTTTTTTAAACGGCACAAAACGGAATTGAAACGAAAAACCCTATACTAGGAACTGGACACTGATCGTTTCACTTCATAGCGTATGACGAAAGGAAAGCAAGCGGTTTACGTTTTGTAATGACGGATGTGAATAAGTTGTTATTACTTCCTTCTTGAAGCATGGAGTGTGAACCATTTTTATGAGGTTTTAAAATGCGCATTTTGAAATTCGCATTCGATCATTCTGAACAACGCATTCGTTGAAAAATAACCGCAACAGTGCAAAAAACAATCAGCCTGATGGTTATTTGTCCAAATCAATGCAAAGTCGATTCAATGTATAAAAATCCTCACCTGAAAATCAAACTTATCGTTAGGCAAAATTATTTCATACTGATTGAGCATCATTTGGATCCGGGCTTATCTTTTTAATAATCCAAACAAATTTTGAATATGTTCGCGCGATTGAAAGATTTACTAGGTGATTCAATTCATCGCTGATTATTGCTCAGCTGCCTTATGGGCAGATCAGTGATGACGCTTTTACACAGGTGTGTTATGTTACGATGTCGTTTGAAGGTTTTCATTTTTCTGACTCAGTGGCCATCATCAGGTTATTACCGCCTATGTGGTGTTCCATTTTTGCAAGGAACCGAGCATTCTCTCTTCTTGATTGCAGCTACTGCTTATGAGGGTTCTGAAAATGACAAGAGTTTAAAACTAAATTCAGTAGTCAACTGTCATGGATGAATGAATGATAAGAATCATTGCTATATTCTATAAGCACAAGGGCAATTTCTCATGAACGAACTTGTACTTTTAACAAACTGCGAAATTCTTTTTGATCGCTCGCATTCAGATTTATTCGTTTGACCTTCGAGCTGAGAATGAAGGCAAAATCATCTTCGAAAATGTGATAATTTTGGAATTGAGCAATGAATTTGAAATATGATTTGGTAGCTTACAAGAAGGTCGAATGTAACGCACGGTTCATAGAACAATAGGATCTATGCTATTCATGCATATTTTTCCCAATCAATGGACTCAACTGGTGATGAAAATCCGCTGAATGATTTCATAAATCTACCAGTGTCCTTATCAGTATCAGTATGGATTTAAAGTATAGTGTAGCAGTAGCGACGCCTAGTTTCTGACATGTTTTCAGAGCTGAAAACCTTGATTTATACATTAATTAGAATCTAAAAACTAATGAAGAAGGCATATGAAACTCCGGATCTCCACATGTTATCGTCAATGTGATCAGTAATTTCTGGCGCTCTTCTCGCGTTTTTCATCAGCTCATCTTGAGCGAATCGCGCACCGTAGCGAAATAGCCTAATTTCCGGCCAATTTCCCAATCTCAATCCTTCACTGTTACCATTTCCCATCAAAACTTTCGATTGTTTTGATTCCAGTGAGCATCTTTTTTCAATTCAAAAATCATTCAGAAACCTTTCACGATCTCATTCTGGGCAAATTTTACAATTTCTTTTGCCACACTCCCCTAATATCCCCGTATTCTTAGAGCACTACCTGCTTGCAGCGTTTGCAGCGTTTCACTTAAAGTTTCTTCCATCTTAATGGCTCTTTGTTTCGCATTCAAAAAACACTAGTCGCATTGTGTGTGGTGTTCTGCTAATCATCACTGATTAATCAAAAAAAATCTCATTGTCTTGTTTAAAACTTATGAAAGATCACAACAGTCCAATGTAGAAGACCAGAACAGTCGGCAAGATTCACGCCAATATTGAATCAAAATTGCGCTTTGTTCAACGAAACCCTCGTAAATTACCGGAGAAAAGCCACCAGCTATTCCACACAGCAAATAGATCACTTGCACACGACCTAACCGAAACTGTTTCATAGCAATTAAAAGAAAAACATCCGATTATGATGGCAGCTGAAATACTCAACGAAAACAGTTGGCGCTATTTAGACGCATTAGCTAAAAGACGATCGAACTTATCAAAACGATTACTTTGCAATAGGTTCAATGCATCTTTCAGTGCCTAATTGGTTTATGTGTGCGATAATATGAGGTTAAAAATACAGATTTTATGTGGCTCATTAGGGTCAGATAAGCCGAAGTGCTTTGGTCGGTACTCTTTTGATGCTTTCAGAATTAAATGAGCCACCGGAAGGTTTTTTGAGGCGAACTATCAAAATTTTCCGTTAGCTGACACATTTCGGTTGAATTCGAACGATTAAGTAATAGCACTTTGTCATTGTTTGTGTTGTATTCGAGTGCGTTCTTTGATGGATTCGATCAAATTTATTGCTTTTCTAATAGTCTCAGAAAGTTTGCATTCCGATTGGCGTATCGAAGTCTATAGATATTGTCTAATGTTGTGCAATGCGAACGATTGAATAGAATCGGGTGAAAGTTGAACGGAGAGTGGGATAAAATTTGCGATGAAAGTCGAGAAATTGATGGTGATTTCGAAAGTTTTATCATTTGAAAAACATCGCATTATTTGGCACATCAATCAAGATGAAACAAAGAATTTCACATCTTCACAAAAATGTTCCTTTGATTGCTCGAAAAATATCGCTCTGTTACGCACGAGATGTTTATTGTGATCAGTAGTCACGGATAATTAATGTTTTAAGTATTGAGTGAAACTGAATACAATCTGAATCGTTTTGCACAGCAATTGTGCCGTGCACTTTGATAAGCTCAATTGAGCTGTGTGTTTGATATGCTGTAAGCGTTCATAGAGTTATTCCGAATAACTCTGGCATTAATTAATCTTAATCTTGTTCGACAACCATAAGATTCACCAAAAACAAAACACAGCAAAACACAATAATTGAACCATATGTTCACTCAGTTGTCGTGTTTGCTTAACTTCATTATCGAACATCCAATTCCCAGCAGATACACTATTGACAATGTTAACGCAACAAGTATGAATATGTAAAAAAAGGAGATATAAAGTAAACTGGATAACTCACTTTCTTAATGTAATTTAACACTGAAACAGACACATCAAGTTTCTTTGTTGAAATTTACCATATGCATCGTTCATGCATGTTGTAACGTATCCAAAACGCTAAATATACAGAAAAATTGAAGGTCCAGCGAGAACATTCGCTTCCCAGCACAATTAGAAACGTTCACAGCAGTGCTCTTATCTACTTAATTTGCCTCCACCAAAACTGTTCAAGTAATGCTTGAACTAATGCAAAGTACTTTTCTGTCAACTCCTTTAAGTACATTGCATTATTGTTCATTTTTCCAGTAGTTTTTCAATAATGTACCTATTGATGGCAGAAATTCCGCTTGATAGGAAAGAATTGTTGACATATTTACTAATGAAGTGAACTTCCTGTTTGCTAACTGCCTTATTTCGGTCGTCTGGAGTCGGTTATTTTCCTGAACTCATTCGGTAAATTTTCATGTCCAAAATGTTCAGGTAGCAAAATGTGCATGAGGAAATCAATAAACCGATTTAATGGGCCATTAAAAGAGCCATAAAAGTGGGGGAAAAAGAGACTCTTTAGTAACCATTTTTGCGAGAAAGTCTGAGAAACGAACTTGATGGGACGTTTGAGATGAGGACGACGATGACTATTTCTAAGTGATCATGCGAATTTTTGATGACGACGAGAGACTCTTCAAATTGATTTTTGCAGTTACTTCTCTCGAGTAGTAACCGTTCGGTGTTTTTTGTTTGCAGAACTTGCTTATTCAGCAAAATATTCACACGAAATTGGAAGCGTCCATTTCAAGATTAGAATTTTGAGCTGCATCTTGAGAAACTGTTTGTGGACTATTGTGAACATTATTGCTTGCGAAGTGGTCCTTCAGATGGGAATCCTTACTATTGCATTTTTCCCCTTGAAAGTTCATTTAACCAGTCACAAACCAATTACTATTACCTATTATTATCACAAATGAATCTATTCTTATTATTGCAATGTCACTTGGCAAAATCAAAAGACACCATGCGCTTTCATATTTTTGAAATCAAATTCTGATTTCTTTTGCTAAGTGGTCTCATCTTTTCATATCCTGAAGCTACTGCCATTTGATCGTCGAGATCGAACGTGTCGGCACCAGCGAAAACGTTAATGAAATTTCATGCATGACTTATCCAAGAAGAAATGGTTTCTTCATTCTACTCGATTGTTCGATCTATGATCACTGATTTTTCAGCACTGATCCCATTCCTTTATCAGTATCAGGCTGGTTTAACCTACGACAGACAAAATCTTGAAGGTTTGACTGCAATTAACTCATAACAATTAATCATCTCATCAAGATATTTCAATTTAAATATATTCAATATAAAGACAGCTTCGCTGATCATGCATCACTTTTCGAGCGTTCATTTAAGTTAGCTGCAATCAATCAAACCTCGTAGGTGGGTGATTGGTGCGAAGGTTCGGTTTATCTCAAATGCAAGTTCCACTAATTTCATTGCAAAGTAATGTGAAAGACTGTACATCTCGTTGATTTTTCAACTGGAAATGTTACCTACCCTCTGAACGTCAATATATTCTGCATTCGTTCTATAATCACAATTTCGTGATATGACAGTTACATTAAGATGTAATCGTAAGAACAATATGATCACAAACAATAATGATCGTGATGGATGTGTTTCTAAATAGCGACAAGCAGCAAAAACTGAAAACATTTAAATTGTTGAATTATGAAAAAATGTGTTAGTTGTTCGAAAAAAAATTTTCAGCATACAAGCAACAGAATCTATCATCAAGCGAATGCTACATGTGACTTAGCAGTTAAGTCACATGTAGCATTCGCTTGGTTGTCTTATGAAATAGCTGCAGAGCCTTCTGTTTCGTCTTCATATCGCTATCGACATCATCACCCCACTCCTCATCATCATCACATCAACATTTTTCTCGTCCTTATTGACGACGTCTCAATCACGGCCATTACGTCGATCGTTAAATCAAAGCCGTATTACGAAATTGCTTTTCATGTCTCATCTTCTCTTATCTATTGTCAAAGCGAGTCACAATAGCTGGAAAGTTTAATATCTTTATCCAAATTAGGCTTTTGATTTCATTTTTTGTTCCAGTCATAACAGTTTCACAACAATCAGCTCTCTTCATCCACTGCATCGATCACTATAGTGACGGATTATAGTTCTGCTACTAAAGAGTTCCATCTATCGTTGACAAGAAGTTTATTAATGTCCTCGCAGAAACGGAATCTTGCTCCGGTCGAACTCGAAAAGTAGGGATTTTCTAGCCTCTAGTGAAGGAATTGTTTCTGGACTTATCATTTCATCTGCACAACGATACGTTCACGCTTTCCACCTTTCAGCTGTCATCAAGAAGTAGTTCCTGCTATCAAATTCTCGACGCCTAGTTGATCATCCATTACATTTTAGCTGTCAATTTCATCGTTTCACCTCAAACAGCCAATTGATCTCCAACATACTCAAGCTAATGAAAATGACTGAACAGTTACGGGGACTTCAGCTAGACGTATAATAGGTGATCGTGTAGAGGAAGGAAGCATCTTGCTGAATGAACTTCATGAGTGATCCCATCAATCACTATCATGAGTTCGATGCAATTTGCTAGTCGATATTCTAGTCGATGTACTTCTCACCTATCTGTTGCAAGTTGAGACATTTTGTGGCTTAGAAATTACAAAGTTTTCTTCATAGCGATTGAATTATGAGCGCATTTCTGTCACATTTCTATCTAATCAAATGAGCTATATCGGGCACGATACAGCAGTTATCATCAACGCCCTACTGCAGTCATGCGCAATCATCCGTCATGCGTAACTAAACGTCATCTTCGATCACCTCTCAAGGCTTGAATCCATTGCTTAGACGCTGTTCTGGGCTCATTCATGTGCCTGTTCGCATATATCTGCCTTTCTCGGTGTGTGATTCGTTAAGCTCGAACTGCATCATCCATTAATTGAATGTGGCATGCGGAAGTCTCATGCTCTCCTAGCCAGTCTATGTGGCTCATTATGAGGGCTGATCGCAGAATGTTGTCTGATTTCTTGAGTTCAGTGAATTTTTGTGATCATGCAAATCAAAACATTTATTCTGTCGTGATGCAGTCTATTTATTTAAAAACCTTTATCGATTCGAGAGTACTCATTGTGTGCATACAACAAATGCGATGCATCATATTTGATTAGCTTCCAAAAGCCTTCCATGCTGCGTCTTTATTATCATGATGGTCTGCTGCTGATCAAACGATATGAAATAACATCATCATCATCATCATCGTCAGTTAGGCTGAAATTCAATTTTCTTGCCCACTAAAAGTAGGTTGAATGCAGAAATTTGCTTCAAAGGCTTAGGCTGTTCTCGGAATATTTGAAGAAGGTCTCATAATAAATAAATGAAATGACAGATATTGTTTTATGCATCGTCATCAAACACTTGTTCGCAATGCTAAACGAATAGTGGTGTTTCGTTTGGAAGGCAACGAAACACGAGCCATTAAAAAACGTTGAACATAACCATTGAGCACATCGTTTGTCATGTAATAAATCACGCAAAACATGATGAGCTCAACGAATGTCATCATGTTGCTACAATTGCATTTCAGCCGCATTTCTTAAGACCACAACTCATCTGCTTTCATCAGTTTTGCTATCGAACTGATACAATTGTTACCTGTTACACACACACACACACACTTTCATAGTATCCTTTCAATGTATCATATATCCATCTGATAAATAAATGAATATTCGAATAGCTGTTTGATAGATGATAAAATGCAATGTAACTGGTTGTTGTCATTTGGTAGCATATGCACTGAAACATTAGCCGGAAAAAAAAAATACGAAACAGCCAGCATTTCGATCATAGCAATGCCTGAGTTGATAGCATCAAACGTGATGCAGACTGAATGATTCAGATTTTTAGGGGAAATCTGCAGGTTTAGGTTTTGAGTGTTAAGTTAGATGTTAGCAAGAGATTCTGTGAAAAACAACAACAACAACTCAATCAAATAGCTCTGAGCGGCATATTTCATTGGTTTCTAGGCATATTGCTTATTCGCACTTCTCACGTCGATACATCGACAGATAAAATCATTTATTTTGCGACTTTTTTTTTCACTGTTCAACATCAGCAGCAATAAAGAGCCTTTCGAACAGCAACACCAACGGCAACATATGAAATTGATGTTGAATCAGTGAGCAGATCCACTAGTTGTTGCGTTTAGCTCAGCTTGCTTGGATTGGCTCAACTTGATGCGGCGACCTAGTGCAGGCAGTCCACGACAACAACCGTGAACAATTTGAGACTTTTACGTTCATTTCACCATAATCGATTCAGTCTTTGGCTCTTCAAAGCCACCCGAAGTCATTCTAAAGGAAACCTTTCTTTCAAATTCAATCAAATTTTCCGCGATAAGCCATCTTTGCTTCTGTTGGCTTTCTAAATCGATTCAGTTTTTTCCTGGTTGTATTGTTTAGGAATCACTACTAAGCCTTTGAATTCTCGTAGGCTTCACTCAGTCGGAAAATTATTCATTGATAGGAGTTTCCTGATTTCTTGCCTATCACCATTTATTGACCAGTATTATTCATGCTCATTCATGTGTATCACTCTGATTGATGCATAAGATGCGCCTGAATCAAATCATAATTTTCATCGTTCACTCATCTACTAAATGTTTCCAATTCGCCCTCCTCGGTTTGTTCCCTTATCGTATTGTAGATGTTGTCATTTTGTTTGTGTTTGCTTCTGCGTTTCACATCCTCAAACCTTCATTCTGTCGATGGTCAATCGTGACAATTCAGGTTTTGCTTATTAGAATCTTTGTGAGAAGAAAAACGATTGTATTAGAAACTTTTCTGTCTAATATTTCTCAAGAATGACTGGAATACGGCGCTAAAGAATGTACCGTATCGTCCAAAGCATTGTTTTGTCGACTTTTATTGGTTGTGTTCGTGCGAGATGGCGTGTTGATGAGCTTGTGAAGAAGTTTTACGAACACTGAAAGATTGATGAAAATAACAAGCCAAAGGACACTTGCAGTTGTTTTCGTTATAAATTCGAACTTTTAATTAGTTTTCTCATCTATTGATGGTTGAGTAATAAGGAGAACATCACTAATAATAATGAAGGAGGAATTCGTCCATGAACACAGCTTCATGTTGCTTTGTTTTTGCTCACATCATTTGCGTCTGATCTTGCCAGTTCGTCACCACTATCATCATCATCATGTCAGCTCATGTACTGATGTAAGATTTTTTCGTTCATTTTTTGAGATTCAGTATTTTCTTCAAACAGCCGCCATCTGAGGACAAATTCAGAAAAAAACACGATTTGGAAGCCTGAAATTTGATAATCTATGCATGCAAACATGATGAATGTAGGCGAAAATATGTTGTCGAGTAGATCCGCTTGAGGCTAATATCCTCAGATGATCGATCATAAGATCGCAAACATCAAAACCATGGAGAGATCGAATAAAAGCCGGTGTCTCTATAGTTGGATAAGTGGATCAAGCGATTTTCCAAAGTCTATATAACTCTAATTGACATTCTCAGAAAAGTAAAACGAATCATCGGCGGAATGTCATGGTAATAAGTCTGTTGCGTGTTGTTTGTTGCCTTTCTTGGCAAAATTTTCATCTTTTTGAAAATATTCTGCGAAAGCAGTAAATGCTATTATCCTGACGAACTAATCTGAGGAGCTTAACGAATTTATCGCGACATATTCATTTGGTTTTGAAGTGAGTGTGCGTTTATGTGATACTGATAACTTAGCCTATACACAACGTAATCAACACCACGCTCAGACAGCGTAAAATTCATTAGGATTGAAATCAATTAATTTAATTATCGGAGATTTACTGGCCGTCGAGACTGACTGATTCCTTGAGTATTAATGCAACAGGGTTGGGAATTCAGTTACCTTGAGAAATTTAGATGCCGAACGACGCTTGCTTGATTTGAGTACGAATTACGTTCAATTTTTCTCTTTCCTCGCTGTGGTCCTCTCTTCACTCTTGGTAATTCATTACAAAACGCTCAGATGAAAATTCCGTCACATACACTTACTCGCCAACGAGCCGTGAGTGGCGTTAAATCATTCCGGCTCTCTAAGTTTGCTTTTATTCAATGAATTATCAAAATAGTCCATTGATCACTTTTTCTGTATGCCACCTAAATTCTCGTTTAATCGTTTCCATTTTAGGCGAAGAGGACAAAAACCACAGTTTCATTTGAGAATTCAAAAGGCCAAAAACCACGATTTTTGAGAATATTCCGTTCACTGCTTATGTTAGATTCTTGAGATTTCCATTTGAGAAGCTAATGAATTCTAAATATAGCAAAGATATTCACTGAAGCAGTTTTATTAGCTAACTGAATGTTCGTTCGCAAAGGCGTAAGCTTTGAGAGTCGGTGACGTGATCATAGATTTTTTTATAAAATTGATTCATGCGATCAACTTGGAAAAATCAAACTCTACTCATCATATCATTTTATGACAACGTTGAGTTAGTCACTTGGCATTTGTTCATTATGTTCCAAAATATCGTTTATACTAGATCCTCTCCATATCATACTCTCCAAACAGAAACTTCAGATAATTTCACGTAATGCAAACACAAAAACTTTATCATTCCAGAATCTTTCTCTTCGTCTTCACTCCTTTACTAGACGACTTACACCCGTATATGAATATCTGTTGAGCCAGGCAAAACTGCTCCGATTATCATTTGTCGTCGAATGCTAAATGATAAACGAATGCTCCGTTTACTATTCGAATAGATTGAAAATCATTCGAAGTCCCGAAGCGCTTAGCTCGCCCATCTCCATTAAATTGTCTATTTCACTTGCATCTGCAGGCAGTCAGTTGGATTCTTTGTCTGAATTAGTCGATGGTTCATCAATTTAAACTGTTTAGATATGCATGTTCGGTTTGTGGATGATTCGCGTCTCGTTTATTTCAAAGATTTGATAAGTTCAGTTGATAATCTTGCAAAACGATAAAGTGCATAGTTTTTCAACGCACTAACTGCTGAAGCACTCTTCAAGAAATGCTGTCTTACACAAAATTTAGATGTACGAAAGCTCAAAATTCATACAAAAACAACCACAACAACAACAACAACAGATACATTCACATAGAGTTTAAAAGAGCTTAGTTCAAGTTGTGAAGCATTGCTGCTGATGCTTAAGAACGTAGGCATATTATATCTTATCAGCACGTTCCGCATTAAATTGTTTCGATAAGTGCACAAAACCAACATCTTTCGTTGTTGTTTGCGTTTCGTTGAGAAATTTTCTAAAGCGTTCAGCCACATAAATTAGTTTAACTTTAACGCATTTGTCATTATGATGAGATACGATAATATCTGATTGATGAGCGATTAGGCTTGAGCATTCGTCACATGGCTGCAAGTGATTCTTTACAGTTGTGTCACAGAAGTGATCGCAATCCTCGATGAAAGTCATCTGATCGTACTAGAAGCCTTTAGTGATACTTCTATTGCGAATAGAATTTGATTGATGAAATGCAGATGTAAGATGATAATTTGAAAGTTATTTTTATCATTTGTGAATAGGAAGTTGTCGATTTCAAATGCATTTGCAACACGTAAATGTCGTGATCGCCTCTCATCTAGCAATATTCAATGTTTCATGTTTGTTCAGAGCACATTACTTTTCGTCAACTTTCGTTAGTTATTAAATCATAAGTATCAAATGTTCCAAATTCTAATATAGCATGATCTTGAAGCGGAATGAGATGTTTCATTCCGAAACGATTCCTGCAATTGATGTTGAACACATGCATTTAACCGACAAATGTTATTCGTGCATCTATTTAGTGATAGATTACGACGTATTTCACACCACTTTGAATGTTTTTTTTCAGAAGTCTCTTAATGTCCTTCCCCCATGCTTCGCAGAAGGAAACGACCATAATTGCCATGGAATACTTGATGAAAATTACAAGCGTTAAATGACACTGTCACTAATTCCGTCAGACTGCCTCACCGAACAACGCCATTTCCTGTTGCGTAATTAAAATAAAGACTGCACACTTAATCACTACAAACATTTTTAGCTTTGAAAAATCCTAACTTTCCTTCAAAAATGATAATGTTTCAAGTATGATTCGCAACCCTCTGGCTTGTGATGTGACTGATCCTCTCCAATGTCATTACAAATAGTGTCTGATAACAAGAAGGCGATTCCACTGATACCATCAACGAACGAATTTTTCCCAGTGATCTTCTCGAGCAATAGATCAGTGATCTATTGGTCAATTTCGTTTTGTTTTAATCTGTGGCAGTGAAGTCACAGGTTGTCATATGGCGACTTCAGTTCCGTGCCCACCTCCACTCCAACTCCAACAGTCTGCGTTTTCACTGGACTTAATATCCAGCTGAATTGAAAAAATGGAGAAATCAGCCATATTAACTAGTGGATATGCCACCAGATATGCTTTCGTATCAACGCAGCGCTGTAAGAGCATTGGTGTATTGCTAGCCTTAAGGTCCAGCAAAATATCAGATTACTTGACTTGTTCACCTGCAGATATAATATATCATCTACAAATGTTTAATATCTATCTGATACACTGCAAGTATATCAACGTACCGGAAGCTGTCGCTTTGATCAGTTTTCGCTGTTTGTTGGATTTCAGAATCACTTTCAGTCTGTTTCGTTACATTGAACACTGTGTCTGCTTATAAATCACTCTTTATCAATGCAACACTCAATGTAATTTTGTTACTGATATCTAAGATTTGCGGTGCCGAAAAACTTTTTCTCCGGTGATTTTTGGTATGGATTCCATCATATGATCGCACTTCGGAGTTGAATGACTGCTGGCAAATTAATGAGGATTGCACGCTGCTCACTTCGAAAAACGTGTTCTGAAAGATTTAGTCTATCCACTGCGGGTAAAATTCTGAATCGCTTCATGAATCGCTCTAGGTCAATTCAAAGTAAACATAGATTTGAATTCCTCCACCAAGAACGCGGAGCCGAAAAGTTTCAAAATGTTGGTGCTATCGTGCACATTTTCGAAACCGTTATGTTGCATCTACACTTGTCGAATTCTTTAATCATCACCTACATCGTCTTTCCTCTATCTTCAACACGATGTGAGCGATATGTAACCGCCGATCTATAGCAAAAGATAAGATAACTATGTCTGTAGTTATCCTATCTTCTGTCACACAGAGATTTATTATGCTATCTGCACTTCGCAAGAGGTCAAAAATTGCAACGGAAACTGTTGTGATCAAGCCGTCTGCTCATAAATGAAGCATTCTGCAGAAATTCATTAGCACGTAATTGTTCGTAATTTCTTCTGCTTGCCTCAGTGCTGTGTGTGTGTCGCAGACTAAGGCTCGCAAATGATATCGTGTAGATTGTATAAGATTGCAATACTCTGAGTGCTTTTCTCAATATAATTTCCTAGTCAAACCGATCCCTGATTAGCGATTTAGTGCTAATGTATTTTTAATTCATCCGTCACAGTCAGTTTGTTGTCCTATTCTCCTACAAAATGTTGTTATTAACATGAGAAGAATTCGCATCTATTTCTGACAACTACTGAATTGCCTATAGGTGACATCTTTCAAAAACACTTCTTCAAATGAACTTCGAATGAACTTCGTGCGTCTCGCACTTGACATGTTTTCCATCTAAATTCATTAAGATTGTTTGCGCCTCGAGGGATAAACACACGAAACTGCAATCGAACCTTGAGCATGCATGCAAAGTCCTTTTTCGTTGCGCCATCGTTGTTTGCTTATTTTGATAAGTTACTATCAGTCAATTTCCTCCACAAATCCATCATTTGCATGATAGTGCAATTGACCTTGTCATGGTCAAGTCGTCTTCCTCTGGGACAAATACTTAGTTTTTCTGCCATCGTCAACCGTAGCAATATAACCAAGCTAATTTATTCAGCTTATCAACATCGTATTTTTTTTCAATTTGTCGTTAAATTTTACGTGTTCGACCGCAACGTCACCTTAATCTATCAAAATTCAGTGCCGTCAAAACACTCCAGTTCACTATAAAACGCCTATCGTTACATCCACAAAACTGTTAACTGTACATATCGATTGGTGTCGTCATTTTGTTGCCTAATCAAGAGTGCCTTTGGCACATGGCTGAAAGCAATAACTAAACTTACAATGATATTATCCAACAATAGTTTGCGGCAATATCATCAGTTCCTTCTGCACCTAAACGTAACTCTCTAAGAGAGACTCAATCTTGTTTTGGAATCCGAAACTTAAATAGCTGTTGTGCGCGAGTTTTATCTGCTCCTTTGGAGCACTCGAAGACAACGACCAGATGGGTTTCTGGATTCTGAATATTCCTCAGGAAATGGACAATAACCTTAAAAGGTAAGCAAACCGCTGAATATCATCCACTATCTCAGTTGGATGAAAATAACATTTGTTTTCCATTCTGTTCATACAACTTCCTAAACAACAGCAAATGACGTTTCTGAGTTGTTTCCTCTGACAAATACATTTTCAAGGCTTCAATTCCAACAATAAATGATAATGTTTGGTATTTATCACCAGATTACGTATGCTTCCTATTATCCGATTGTTCGATTCACTTTGTCAACGAATATAAAACGCCTACTCAAGTATCACCCTTGGCAACAAACTTAAATCGTTGCATTTAGCACGAATAATACTCGCATCATTGTTATATCCTCAACGGAAATTCATTTGTTCAGTCATTTCTCCATTGAGCTAAGGAAGGATATAGACACACTTATACATACTTTCATAATCATTTATAATCTTCACGCCACATCAGTCACTTATTCAGCTGCCTTTTAATACTGCACGCTCAATTTAAAAACGAAAACAAAATCGTCCATTATGCTATACTATTAATCCTACAAACTAATCGGATGTTAACTTTATTATAATTTCGAATAGCAATGAGATGAAGCTCTCAGCAGTTTCAGTTTCACTCTTCACTAGTTGCTTCGTATCAAGTTTCTTTCATTAGCTTCTCATTTGAAGACAAGCAAAAGTTGCCGTCGAAACTGTTTCTGTCATCATCACTAGCTTCGATATTATTACTACCTTCCGTTGTGATTCAGTTATACGGCATAACTTATTGTAATAATGACAAAACACTGCAATTTTTAATCTCTCAAATTCACTGAATCGTCACTGAAATGAACCAGCAAATCGGGTCTGAAATTATCGAGCATTCGTCGCCATTCAACGTACACGCGAGAATATCCTCACATGCAGCAATATCTTCTATGAAACAATTTCCTTCTGACATGATCTTAATGTCCTCAAAATGCTGGAAACATTCACAGTTCTGAGCACTAACAGTGTTATAGAGATTCTCGCATATAAAATTGAAATCTGCTTGAGACATTCCTAAAATGAGCCAGCTCTTCAACTGCTGATCTGTTGTTGATCCACGTTCGACCGACGTCTCTAAAACCTTCATTCTTTTCTGATTTATTCACGCTCGGAAGATCATCCGATCACACACATTTCAAGTAATCAAAGGAATATTCACTGAGAATGCTTACCGATAGAGGCGTTCAAACTCGAAATTCTGAACGTGATGGCCAATTTACTCACCTGTCGCCGCTTGCCATAGATTTTATGAATGCACTTCTTGAGAAAAGGTTCTGTTCATTTTCGGAACTTCGCAAGTACGCTTATCAGTGTTTTTACGTCAGAACCATCCCAATAAACTAAAATAAACTAAACGAATAAAACCAATGAAAATGACCAATCACTAACTGCTTATATTTTCCCATTCTCGTTCAGAGTTCCTTTATATGCTAAGGAATGAACAAAACGTCAGACATTCATTGTTTTTCAGTCCATCACTAATAATGCCCTTCAGTCGCTCCAATCTATTTTTTGCCATATATATTCTGGCAGAATCAATGACATCAGAATGATTTGTTTAAGCCGAAGAAGTCGTCACATAATTACATTATCTATTCGTCTCATCCAAGTTAACAGTTGAGCTGAATCAATTGAAATTCAGAACTCTACTGAGTATCTGAGTTAAGTCTTTTGATCAGGTTTTCGATCAAACTGATAAATTTGATAGAATTTCAATCAAGTTAATAATCGAGCCCCTATTCTAGGTTTTACTATTGCTTATGATTGCATGATATGCGAACAAATTCAATTATAAGCAGTTTTTTTTTTTGTGAAAGGATCTCTCAGCTGTAGCGAAATGTCATCCTTTCTGCTGAATTTTGACAGCCTTTCATTCACATTGACTGCCTTTCCTAGAGCTAACGAAACATTCGCGAAGTAGGCGTTGAATATATCATAAGCAGACAGTGAGCTTAAGAAGGCAGCAGCAGCAGGCAGCCAAGTGTAAAAGTGTTGCTGAGCAAAAATGTCTTCGAAAATTCCAACTTAATGAATGAATTCAAACCACTCAAGTGCGGAATGTACTTTTGAGAAGGAAAATTTATGTGTTCATATACAAATATGTGAAATAATCTATGAAATGAGTGAGAGTAAACAAAATGAAGTGAACATCATCTCAAACAAACTTGCCGCACATGCATCATGCATCATTTTCAAGCGCTCTTTTCTTCATTTTAATTTCAATTTCAAGTCTCTATTCAGTTCAGTGCTTGTTTTATCGAATTTCTATTTCTATGTATAGTGGGTAGTAAACCGACGAAGACAGTAAGCTTCGAATAGAGTAAGAGGCCGCACTCATAATTAGTCTCTTGATGAAGTGGTGATGAAATTATTTGAACGCCGCATTCGAAACGAATGAATTAGATCTTCTTCATTCAAGAAAGGATTTGAATTCACTGAAAATGCCTTGTGAGGAAATTAATGAATGACTTGCTCGTCGTAATGGATGAAATTCTTCACCCAATTCAGCATTCGCCTAAGCATTCATCATGCTCGGCTAATACTTATTCACAGAGTCGTATTTTAATTAGCATCAGTGAGAAATTTTCGACGGCACTTAGTTGAGCTCATTGTTCGATTATCTACGGAATCGTCTATTCAAAATCATCACATGCGACGAAAACCGACCGTCTCGTAGTGTTGACATCCGACTAAAACTATGAATTCTATGAGATCCTATGACTGAAATGAAACTTATCAAACCATAATTCTAGTCGAACTGCTAGTTGAGCGCACAGTAAACTTGTTGAAGTTCCCAGGTAAGTTGCTGTTTTTCATGAAACTTGATTGGAGTGAAATGTGTTAATTGAGTGATGATTTCAGTGAATCGTACAAATTCATTCGGATGGCGGATGATTTGCACGATGTGGCTCGCTACCTCAACGATATGCGACTGTGTTTTATTGCGCTAACAGTAACCGGGTACTTATTGATGATCATTTATGGTATTATCTTTTGTGTTCGAAGGAATCGACGACGACCCAATACTGCCCAAACTGGCGCCGGTCTCAGCAACAATGGCCAGGTCAGGAGGGGTCGATGGGATTATCAAGTTTGTTCAGTTCATTTATTCATTCATATCAGCCAGTATCATTTTGCGAAACTTATTATGTGTTGCCATTATTCTATCGGTAGCAATCCTCACTGTAACGCAAATCAGTCATGAACCGCTTGTTTGTTTCTTCATTTATCACAGTATTGCAAATTATCACGTCGTCTGTTAGTGTCATTCGTAGTCTTGCAGTTATGTTTGAGGCTCGATATGTTATGTGAGCTTCTATAACGAGCCTAGGTGAGCTGCTTATGTGAGGCTTCTTATATCGTAGTTTCTTTCATATTTTTCGGAGAATTGTTATCTTCTCCTTGAATATCACAATATTAGCCGTTAGGCATCTTATCACTATCAACGCATCAATTGTTATCACTTTAAATTCCTTCAAATTCGATAAATCTCCTATTCTCTGATGTACTTCTCATTAGTTAAATGATAGGATCTGCTAGTTCGATGTAAACTGATAACCTAGAGCCCTATCATTGCTTTAAATTCATCCGCTCATTGTGCTGTCATATTGCAACGGACATTGTCTAAAATTCATTAAGACCACGTCACAGTTGACCTACCGCAATTTAATAGGATAGCTTACACTGTAATTTAATCCATTTCAAAAATTCTGAATCCACTGTTGAGTCATTAAGAGCAGTTCCAATGTAGTTGACCTTAGCAGTTGTTCGAATGATTGATCATAGAATGAAGCAAAACATCGCTAAAAATTATCCGTTCAACGCCGAGAAATCATAAATTTCAAAGCTGTTCTGAAGCTGTTCGCAAATGTTCAAAGCAATTGATAAATGCTCAATTGTTTCGGCGTAATGCACTCTCATTCGAGATATTAACGGTCGGTCATTCAGGTGCTAGTTTATGTTAAAAAGTAAGATGTTTATGCAAAATTTTATGAATGAAAAACTTCAATTTTACTGCAAAAGTGCGCTGTAAGCCAGCACTACCTCGTGCATTGCTACATTATTGCGAAAGAAATGCCACCAGCAAAATGACTGAATTTTCGTGATTTTCAAAATGTGTCGTCAATTGATTTTCACTTCAGATGGAAAATCGAGATTATCAAACGCACGCACAAACAGACGATCTCGTATCGGTGAGGAGTGATGGCCAAGGCAACACGGCCAGTTATATGGGTGAGTATTCACATTCCTGAAATCAATCCATCGAACAATTTATGGGCAAACTTAGTCGTTCAGCGAACTCATCTTGAGCACATTTCAGCCCCATCATTTTATGATAATATGAATTCTTACATCAGTTACTCAAATGATCTAACAAATACTATGAAAAGTTTTTCTCTCGTAGTTATAACAAGCCAACGAACGATGTTATTCTTGAAACCAACAATAGCAAGTGTTTTTGAATTCTTCAACCAAATTCATTTGGCTTCGAATATTCGTTAGTTAAAATTATTTGAATTCAGGACGTAATCATCACAGGAATCCACCGTCGTTTATGCGGCATGGAATGAATCACGCTCAACAAACAGCAAGGTATCATCATTATCATTCTCCTTCTTTTTCTTTATTCCCACTAATTGTATGGTACCGCAGAAGACGTTCCACATCCAAGATTAACTTCAACACTTATGAGAATGGTTCTGATTCTTAAGAAAAAGTTTCGAGATAATTAAGATACTTAATTTGATTGCATGCTTTATGATAAGTGGGCGATCAAAATGAGAGAACGTATTCATTCCATTAATTGCTTTCTTAAACATGATTTTGTCCGTCCTTCTAAAACGATCGATGCCAATGAAGCGATGATTTTGTTTCCACTGAATTCTAGCTTCAGTTTCAGGGTGTATTCGAATGAGTGCCCATTGTCTTATTAATATACATGTTATACGAGTGAGCATCGATTGAAATATAGAAGCATTGATAATTTTAATGCTGAATATCATGGTGATATAGTAGTGATAGATAATACACAATGGCTAATTGTACATTTAATACTTAAAACGTTAAAGTTCTACACAGGTTAATGGCGGATCAAGACGGTGGCGTAGTGAAGCACCAAATACCCCACATCACGACCGATCCACCGAGCAGTGGGGAAAGTGAGAACTCTCCGTCATCGAAGGTGCCCGAACTCCTCAAAGGGTCTGTTGAAATGTGATATATAGTGTATATGATTGAACTGATTTACTCGGATTTCTTGAAAGATAGTACGATATTTATAAGCCATTACAATACTATTGCTCTGAATCAGTGCACTTCCTTGAATTCACGCAAGCGTGCCGATTTCTCAGCCATCTCCGAACACAACTTGGACCACCCCCCCCCCCTTCGAGAGTGAATCAATCTCGGGCAAAAAACTCTTGCTCTCTTTGCGAAACTGCTACATGTCTCTGAAAAAATACTGTCAAAAAGTTGCAATTTTAATATGATGAGGTCATTTTTTTGTGTCGATTCCACTTACAATCAATCAGCAAAGAACGGCATGCGTGTGTGTATTCAAGGGAATTAGATGCAATTTGTGTGTTTGATTAATTATTTGATTGAAACGTCTTGAACTGATTATAATATAATTTGTTTGTTTATGTATGCGTTGTTGAAGTGATTGAGTGAGTGATAATGATAATGATAATAATAAAGCAAAGAGTATTAATCAAATTTGGTGTGTTGCTGATTTGTTTGATTCGTTGTTATGCTGACTGATTCACTGAGTTGGGTTTTTTGTTTTTCTTCATTTCAAACAATTCAACGCTTCAAAGATTAATAACGGCGAATTCCTATAGAGCTGAGCGCATGAACGATGCACTTTTAGACACGAAATTTTTAGACTAAGAATTTTTTAGATCAGTTCCATGTTTTCCTTAATCGATACTGTTACATGATTGTGACTCACCTACTTGAGTGCATTATTGGTTAAATTATAGTGTTTTCAATTCTTTGTTTCTAATCAAATCACAAATGATCTGCTGACGGTTTTTTAGTTTAGTTTAGTTCAATTGACACCAACGAACCGACGATGGTTTTGCTTACATTGAATTCAAGCGTCACTTTCAGGAAATATTCCGATGAGAATCCCATTGTAATACACATATGATGAATGTCGACTGTGATATGAAACAGAACAATATTTATGAATGATAAGCAAATTAAACTGATGCAGCTCATTGAATAAAACCACTGAACACTCTATAAAATGTGCTATAATAATAATAATAATAATAATATTAATAATAATAATAGTGGTTATGACATGTTACATTTATGTACAAATTTGTAAATGTCACAACTGATATTTAAAGTTGTCGTTTTTATTTTACTCATTGCCGAATTTCTCTCTATTTTATTCACATATAATATGATGAACCATCCCAACAACCGAATGCAATATCTTGCCCACATTTTCATCACAAACGAATCAATTTTCATGATTTTCAAAAATTTAATTTGATATCGATGAAATCAAATTGAAGAATTTGTATAAGATGGAAATTTTGTGTCGGTAACACTCATCATCATTAAGAATCATGGATTCCGAATCAATTCCGTTATTAGTCAATCATTTTTTTGCGAGTCAGCGAACTTTTTCGTGAACTTGCCTCACTCAAACACATCCGCATACGTGAACACTCACTCACTCATTAACCATCATTTGCCATTTGCCGTTAATATTTGTCGTCTTTTGATAATAACTCACATCGATTAATTGACTTTCATTGTTGAGTTCGTTTTTTTGTTTTGATTTATTGAACATTATTTTGATTGAATTCTGTTTGTATTTCGTTGCGAATCGTTCTTCTTTGGACAGACTGTAAGATTATGCAATATATTAATATAAACAATAGCAAAATTTGCTTGCCTTCACCGCACATTCATGCAGCAGTCAATTACAGCAACGAAATAGATCATAGAGATCAAGTGATGATCACACGAACAGCTGAATGAGTGCAAACTTGTGAGTGTATTCCTGGATTGTGCATGTAACTTATCATAAAATGAGCAACACCGACAACAGCGAGTGATATCAGAATCAGTGTATGACAACAATGATAACAGCGGTAATAGTGATGGCAAAAGGGGAGAATAATGATAATCCAGTCGATTTTCATAGGCATAACGTGTTAGTGCATTAGAAACTGGAACGACGATTGTGTCAGCAAGTTAAGGATTCATACAGGAGCGATTCATAACAACGGCTGACAGCGAATGAGAGTTGTATCGTCCGTGTTATGGAATCTGAGTTAGCAAGCAACGATACATCGTGTGTCTGATTATTTCACTGATAACAAAGATAACATCACGAGTGATAATGGTAACAGTGGTGAGATTATGACATTATGTATTTCACTTTGATACGTTTGAAAGCACTCAGTCATAATTAACCTTCAGCGTTCGTCCTCCTAACAGAATGTTGTCATTTATCCATATTTGTGGGTTTCACCTTATCATTTGCTCGTATCATATCACGTTTACCAGTAATGAGCTGTTAATATCAGTGCTCCTATGAGTTGAGCGAATTTAATAGCGAATTTTCGATCACAGCGAATTCATAAATGAGATATTCCTAAGTTTCTGAGACGGATTTATCTCATACTCAGTGATAATAATCAAATGAAGGATGAGAAATTTTCGTTATGTGGACGAACGAACGTTTGAATTTATGGAAGTTTGTTTGAGTGATCGAACTAGAATCAATCGCAATTTCAGAACGAATCAATCCATCAAAGAAATGAGTGAATTTCAAGTTCAACATTTGGTATAATCACAAAACAATAACTGTCCCCTATGCTTTATTCAATCATTTTTAGATCTATCCTTTCAGAAAGAGCCGAAAGGAGAAACGTCTGAAACGACAAATTGCCGAGTTTGCTGCGGCATTTGAACAGTCGTTTGACGGTGAGGCTGACAGTTGCACCTCTAAACGAACGATTCAATCTCGCTCACCAGGATAACCAATCCTACGAAGCGGTCAAAATGTCTGCAGATGCGCCTTCCTCTTCTTCTGTGATAAATCCGAATATCCTCCTTCGTTTCCATTATCATATCCATTTTATGTTATCCTTCATTTACCACTTACCCACTGTTGTGTTCTCTTCTTGATAGTTCCTTCCAATGACTCAATTATTGATTATTTTTTTCTGAGTCATTCTCTTTGCTTGACATTTTTTCCCAAACCTCAATTAACATATTGTATGATACTGCTGCCTTGCTTTCATTTACCGTCATATAATCCAGAGATTTAGATTCGAGCGAAAATTTGATGAATAGCTCGAATTTTGCCGAAAAATTTTGCGGAACAGATAGTCGGTGAGTACCGAAAAGTCGAAGATTTGTCAAGAGTGAGCCAGAATTTGTCAGTGAATTGCGTCCAATAAAATTCTTTTCGAACTGGTCACCAACACAGACACAATCCATCATAGTCTGCATCACTTCATGTTTCGAAAGATCGTTTTTCATTTAATCACCCAACATTTGATCATTTATCTGACGTTTTTTGATGACCTTAACCCGATTTGAATGATAGCGATCCGCAATAAATAATATGAGATCGGAATTTCTACGGTATTAATTGCTTTCTTATGAAATAACTCCATTATGTGACAATAAATGTTCGCATATCAATATGTTCTTATATGTACCAATGAACACTTGTGAGCGAATGTAAATATTTTGATAGCAAAATATTGCTCATCTCTTATGAATAATGTATGTAACAGACAAATGGGGAAATTCCTTGCACCTAATCTGCATCGAGACCGAATTGAATAACACATAAAATCGAACCTAAAACAAAACACCTATTACAAATATGCTTCCACAATTTTACAGATTTTCAGCTTTGTCCCAAAAAATTTCATCCAGTCGGCTACTTAATTTCTATGAGGCAACACCTCAACATAAGAGATGTTTCTATTCCGGTTGAATTGTTTGTTCCTGTTTCATTAGTAGAAATAGAAGAAAATGATTTCAATGAAGTGAACGTGCTGAACAGAAGATGACAATTCAAGAGCGTAACAGAATAGAATATTCACTGCAGTGGTGGACACTCGGCGGTGATTGGACGGAGGCTGCACGGGGAGGGAAAATTCTACCGTAATCTGTTGTGACGCATGCATCGCTTCCGTCGCTGGTTACATTCAGTGGCATCACTGCCTGAAAAAGTTCCTCATAACTTACAACTGAAAACTGCTTCCAATAGAGATTTTAATTCTCTATAAAGCGGGTATTCCCATTTTCGACCAACATTCGATGCATTGTACCCAAATCGAATGTTACATTTTCAGATACATAGGAGAAAATACAGATACCTAGCTCAACTTCATGTAGACTCTGGAACATGGTCATACTTTGAAGGCGCGAGTGATGTTACACACATTCTGTGAGATATATCACGTTCTTTCGGGATACATCACGTCGCATATGTAATCATGAATATACTCCTGCTCTGACCAATTCAATATCCTACTCGTCTTGACCGAACATCAAAATATTGTCTGATTATATACTTCAAAATGAATATTGTCATGATGCTATATAAAGTTGTATTGAACGTTAATTGATGTTGTGTTTGATTGCTATTAACACCCAGCTAAGACTGAATTGATTTAGATCGAAAGTGGAATAATCTCCTGAAATACCACCATCAAAAGGAACTGTGACGATGACACTAGTTGATTAACTGTCTTAATTAATGGATAGTAATTGATTGATTATTTAGGTCAACGAATGAAACTGGTCCGATAATCGAACAACTGAATTTTTGATATTATTGTGCGTTTATTTGATAGTCCAATAACCTCAATTGTTCAAGTTCCATTCACCTGGACTCACGGTACAAAATGATAGATAAATTGTTCACATTTATTCCCTTTGAATAGGCAAGAAATTCACATTTGTTAGCATCTATCGAATAATAATGTGAGTTTCGTCACTTGGCGAACTGTCACTCCATTTAGATAGCTGGACCACCAGCGATGTGAGAGTTGTGGCGATATACGCCGTTGGCAAAAAAATTTGTTGTATAACATCTCTAGTGCGGGACGTATTAATCACCAGGTTTTTCTAGGCATTTCCATTTTTTTTTTTTGAGAATGTTTCGTTTGTTTTTCTAATTCTGCCTTGTGAACGTGTTGAGCGGAGTCCCGAAAACGGGGTCACCGAAAATTGTGAATCTTTTGCGGGTTTTTGGTTCGTCATTGTGTGTGTTAGAGCGAGTTTCGAAATTAGCATTGATCTTGTATTAACATCAAGCACGTTTAGTTTCTTCTTTAGTTAAAGTCTGTTCAGTGTTCTCCATGTTTTGGCTGTCAGCTGCCTACTCACTGATTCATTTTGATATCAATTCAATTGCACTTAAGAAAAATGATGATGAGCGTTTAAGATGTGCACGATAGAGAGCCTATCAGCTTATGCTTACCACAGCCACGTGTCATCAGAACAGTATAACTATCTATAATAGTTATACTGTTCTGTCGTCGATTTGTCACGTAATATGCTAAATGCTAGCGTTCATCACGAGTGTACGTTGTTGGTGTTATTGTTGAAGTGTAGCCACATTCGTGTAGTTTGTTTGATTTTATAGTAGTGTATGCGTTGTTTGCGTTATCGAGAAATTGAATATTGAATAAATATGAAAGATTTTCATCAGAAAGCATCGATTATGTTCATTGTTTTCGTAGGGTATAGAGCTCATTGTGCTGCTGTGTTGTTTGGTCTTATTGACCAGGTGTGAATCGCATAACTTTCGTTCGTTGTTCTGCCTCAAAACTTGATGATTCCGTTAGAAATTATATTGCTAGAAAGTGCCAGAGTTATCGCTGTTGCACTCTTGAAATTTCTAAAGTTTATATCATTGATTCGAATTGACCTATCAGCCAGTTTTCAGTGCACAACTTACGCGGTACAACCAATACCTACAAATCAAGTCATGAGCAGTGACGAAGATGTGGTGAGTTCAGTGTAGTCTTAAGCTTTTCTCTGAAGAGTTTTCTTCAAACTCTGTTTTAGAGCACCATCTATTCAGACAAACATTCGAATTTTTCGAACAATTCCATTGTTTTCAATTAAACACATCAAACACATCACCATGTAGAATAAGACTCATCCAGTTGCTTCATAAACGATCCAGTTAAAGTTTCATGTACTCTCATACTTTTCTCATTCTCATTTCACTGCAAGGATCAATGAAGATTCCAGTCTTAATTGCTATCAAAATAAACGAATTTCAGCGAAATAGCCCAGTGGCAGTACGCAGTCGTTCACGTTCCGTGGATGGACTCTCGGATCGCGACGATGGATCACCTGTGATGGAAAAGAATGGCAATATGCGTGGTCATCGTCATCACCGTCATCGTGGATCCACGTCACGTTCACGCTCACGTACACACTCACGTTCTGCGTCTCCGGATGGTTCACGTTCACCGATCGAAGAGGACGATAGAGACGAAGAGCCAAACGATCGAGAAGAGGACCTGGAGCGCTCTCGTTCAGGATCACCCATAGTCGAGAAAGAGCGTTCACGATCGAGATCACGCTCGCGATCGCGTGATCGTGACAGAGATCGTCGATCACACCATCGTTCACGATCGTATCGCAGTAGCAGCAGGCGAAGACGTTCTTCACGTCGTTCCCGCTCACGTAGTTCACGTAGAAGTGCTCGTAGAAGAAGGTTTGTCTTGTGAACACTTGTTGAGCATTTCTGAAGATTTGTGTTGTTTTATTGTGGTTTAATCAATTTCAGATTGATTTTGATAGCCTTCGAATGAATGAATTGTTGTGGCGAAAAGTTAAAATAAGAAGCAAATGAGAAAAAGTTATATGATTGCAAAGCTTCCAGCATTCAGACATGAAATCAGTTCAGTTTATGCTAAAGAAGTTGAGATGCCGGTGGTGGATTGTCATCAAAATATGATGTTTTTGGATGATGAATCAGTTCAGTGACGTTGTGGTGGAAGCCTACGTAATTATTTAAGACCTACGTGGTTGTTGCCTAATGCGGAATCCATCCCACAGAGAGTTTTGTAAAGTCGTGCGATTTTCAATACTAACATTCGTTGAATTTCATATGAAACCAAGAAAATGATTTTTTCTTATTTTTCTAAACAGAAAAGAAAGAGATCATTTTTGAAAACTGAAGAGTTGACTAGCTTTTCGTAATGTCGTAATTTTGTTTTTTTGTGTTTTTCTTGCAAAACAAGTCAACTTGTTCGAACTTTTCTTAACGAAATTTTAAATTTTGGCAGTTATTCGACCCAATCAATACTCAATAATGCCGCTACGGTACGCAGTCAGCATTGTCGCTGCTTCAAAGAAGTGCAAAGAGCGCTGTACGTGGTCGCATAGTTCAAGCAGCAAACAAATCAGAACAGAGATCAAATCAGATCAGATCAGTTCAGTGCTCAGTACCATCAGCTCAGCACAGTTGACAGCAGCGATTCAGACAGATTGTGTGTGCGTTCATTCAGAAATCAGAAGCTGCTCAGCGTAAACTCGCAAAGATTCTCCTTGAAATTGTTTCTATTCCTCTCAATCTTCTTCAATAAACACGATCAAAAAGAATCTTCTTCTCCCAAAGTCCACCGAGTGAATGAAATCAGATCAGATCAGTCAGTCAATTAACAGCGCAGCATCAGCTCAAGTCAAATATCACTATTGATCTTCCAAATTCAGTGTGTTCAGTACAACCCAGTCCAACAGATTTCAACAACAAATTCAAATCAAATCAGTTCAACTGTGATCTTACAATAAAGCAAGCATCTAAGCAAAGCAAGCAATGCATCCATTCATCCATCCGTGCAAACAAATGCAAACAATCACCATCCAAATTCTCTTAATATCTCCTCACCTCTGTCAAAGCAGCACAAGTTCGCTTTTCTTTATACGTGTGTTGTCCGAAGTGCTCGATCTATTTCTTCTATATATGTGTTGAGTAGTTGTTTTTTTCTTGTTTCTCTTCTTCTTGTGTAAAGTAGAAAAGTTTATCTTATTTAAGCGTTTAAGTCAAAGACACATTCTGTTCGTTCGTAGATTTGTATTCTGAGATCAACCATCGACTGCGCATGAACTGTGCCAATTTGAGCGGAAAGTTATGGGTACGAATTCAGTGAGGGCAAAGGAAACATTAGCTCTGAATGTGGGAATGTCAAAATGATCCAGATAATTCATACGTCAAGTGAAGTCGTCGCATTTCAGTCGCTCATACTCACGCTCTCCAACACGTCGTTCACGTCGATCACGTTCACCACTCCCACCGCCACGTTCACGTGCACCCTACCATTCGTCCTACAATACTGCGTCATCCTACTATTCACGTTATTCGCCACGTCGTAGTCGCTACAACGACGGACGTGATAATCCTGAGCCGTGTGCATGCTTGGGTGTGTTTGGCATGTCGCTGAACACAACCGAGCGCGATTTGAAACGAATTTTCGGTGAGTACGGCGAGATTGAAACAGTGCAGTTGGTCTATGATCGATACAGTGGGCGATCGCGTGGCTTCGGATTCGTTTACTTCGTGTCGACGAAGGAAGCAGCGAGAGTGAGTGTGGTTTATTTTGTTAATTATGTGGTGATGGCTACGTTATGTATCGGGGCATGGTTTTAGAAATGGAGTGTTTCATTTGGTATCGTTGTACTGTTATGCGTCAATTTAGTTTTGCAATGAGGATTGAGTCTCCGGAAGTTTAGTTAGTTGAATGTTCATCGGAATGTTTTCGGAGTTTTAGTCGTGATCATTGAGGTTTTTATTTGTTTTCAGGCAAAAGACCATTTGAAGGATGCAGTGATTGATGGAATGCGTGTACGTGTGGACTTCTCTGTGACTAAAGGAGCGCCAAAGTATGCGGTTGTTTACATATCTAATTTGAGGACGCTCACCTCCGATCTCCTTCAAGTTTTTTGGAGCGTCTCTGGAAAATGAGACATTCGTCGTGAAGATTTTAATTATTGTTTCCAGTAGCCCGGTCGAAATTATATAGTTTGGGTAGTTTTCTTGATAGTTCAGATGAAATGGACGATTTTTTTCAGTGGGAGGACTTTATCGCGTCGTTCTCGCAGTCGCAGTTCGGACAGTGGAGGAGGTCGTCGTCGTCGATCGCGTTCATGAAGCGGATTCGGTGGTTGATTTTAATCATTTGATGTCAGAAGATACAATTTTATCGAATATATACATGAGGTTTTGTTGCCGTCAGGTGAATTCTTTTCGGTTTTGCACACTGTTTTGGTATCTCAACACTTCGTATTCATCGTCCCATTGAACCATTCGTATTGGTAAATTTCTTGGAATATAACAATAGCAAAAATGATAATTGTGGACATGTTGTGTGTTATATTTTTTAATTGGGTTGCGTACGTGTTCAGTTGTCTTATTTTGGTATTCAAATAATTATTCGTTGAGTTGTTCTTGTTCAATTTATTCAATTTACAAATTGTTTTGTTTTGCGTTGACGTGGAATGAAACGATTGCGGTTTCCATGGCGAACGCACTTTTATTGTTATTTTCTTAATATCATCGACATTTTCGGTGTTATTGTTTTTATTATTGTTTTTGATATTATCGTCATCACTGTTATTCTTATCAGTTTGGTTCTCAATATAATGACCATCGTTGTGGTCATTCATGATCACTGTTACTGTCGCTAGCTATTGTTATGTTTGTTGTTATGGTATCTACTGCGGATCTCATCTGGATTCGTTCATTAGATCTTGTTATCGGACGGTTTTATGATAGTTTTGATTCATTGCATGGGTTAATGTCCACGTGCGCAGTTGTCTTCAATAAGTTGTCTTCGTGTAATTTAAATTCTTCAGCAGTTTATACACCAACCGTTATTATGCATTCATCTATTATATTTTATTATTGTTTTAATTCATTATGATATCCATTTTATTGTATGAAACCGGTAAGGTTTTATTCATTTTTCATTCAGTAATCCCACATTTATTTCATATTGAACTAATTTGTTGTTACTCTCTTTTAATTTTAAGCGTATTTGAATAAAGTTTGGTGTTGTTTCAGAGTGGCGTTCTTAAATGAACTGATCGTGAGTTCACTATTAGGCAATGCTTAACGTTAGACTAGAACAGAGGGTAATTATCACTGAGAAATTGTCGAGGAGGGTGTTCTGGTTTCAACCAGTTGAGAAAGAAGTTAGAACTTGGAAGAGGAATGGAAAGATGGTAGGAGAGGGACCATCTGTATCACATTTTCTAGAGGGTAGTCGTTTTAAGCTGAGATGAACTGTAGATTGATGCACTTATTGTGGAATGATGGTAGAGGACTTACAGTTACAAGGTGAAGGGATGAAACGACGATTTTCTAGAAACTCATTTACAATTAGATAAAAGAGATGCATGCATGCATGCTTTCACAAATGAAAGTCCGAAATGGGTTTGTTCATCTCCTCATACGATGTGTATATGATAAATTCAATTGACGAGTTAGAACAACACTTGAGAATTTATTGTTTTTCGATATTCATTTCATTATGAACATAACAGAGGAATTAATTAGTTTAAAACAACCATTTTTGAATTAACTTTAAATTGACAATAGGGCTTAACAGATGAATGGATGCTGAGTGAATAAATGGACGAATCGATGAATAACAAATGGCTGATGACGATCGGTATGACATGTGAAATGGATTGTTGTTGTACGTGTGGATAATATGTTGCGCTTCGGTGACTGTTTATTTGGTTGAGATGTTCAACTGAATAAAGTTTATGAAACAATGCTTTTCGTCATCAAATTCTGAACTTTGTTCAGTTGAAATAGTAGGGTCGATTGAAATCAAAGGGTGCCTCATAAAATTTTTTGCCTCGATTGGCCAGCTGGGCCGGTTTTGAGCCCATTAGTGTTCGAAACACCTCCTGAAAATAGTTTCATTTGAAATTGAGAGTTCTGATTGGAGGCAAAGTTCTGATCATATAGTTGTGCACGAAATGATCGATGGTATTCTAGTAATGAACTGAAGAAGGCATTGGCTGATGAGGTTTCATCTCACAATCAGTGAACTAGAAATTGCTGAAAGATTATTTTTAAACAGCCACCAGAAAATGAGCGTATTTCAGTTACTCACACGAATCTCTTAGTGCCATTGCGACTATCTTGTTCTATCCAATCAGTGATTCGTGCAAATGATTGCAGAAATGGGCTAACTGAATTTACTCATAAACTGTTACCTAGGTAGTAATCAATTAACTGTAATAGCAACTTCCTCAAGAGAATGCTCAATATCACAATATACAAAAAGTTCTTGAAAGAAGACGCTGTAAAGAACGAAACACTAAAGTCTCTAAAGGCTCTCACCTGTATTCGTGTCATTGACTGTGAAGGAACTGCATCAGCCGATTTAAATTGATCAACAAGAAACAAACTGCATAAAAACAATGTTGTCAATGGCATAAAGAACATCCTGTTTGTTTATTTATCTGAAACGAATCAATCGAATCCGACCTATTTGCATAAGCTCGACTCAATTACTTCACACATCCTGATGTCATGTAACTGCACTTGAATCAATCACTTGACATTACTTGGTAATTACTTGACATCAGTTACTTGACACTCGAATCAATTATTTGACAATTAATTGGTTTCAATAACACAACAGCGATTTCTAAAGATCAACAGGTTTCAAGCAAAACTTTCGGTCGTTTCGTTACTGTGCGATTTTCGGTTTACTGGAATGAATCAATCGCCTGGGGTTATTTCTGGATCGCTAGTAGAATTTATCGCACATCACATTTACCTGATCCTTTAAATGAATTAAGTCGCAAGCAATTATGAATGTCAAATTTTCTTGTCAACACAAACATCCTGATGTCATGCAATTAGAAGAAACCTGCAGTTGCGTAGGATGTTACATTAATAGACCTTGAATCATACGGTTGTTTAACTCAATCATTCATTGCTCTTATGCAGTTTCATAAATGATCTACTCAATCTGGTGTGTGCCTAAATCAAATGCTCTCCTATCGAAACATTCCACTTATTCGGTCGAATTTATCCGGTGATACTCATTTCGTTCAAGTTAGCCAGTACAAACAATTGGCTAGATCTCTGAAACAACAAGTCGTGGCTGCCATATCGCTAGACTCATTGTCAAATTTAGCAGTTCTTCGCAGTTTGATGACCAGTTATATATGATCACAAAAAAAATTTAGGACGTATGCATAGAAAAAAGTGAGTGAAATCGAAGAACTCGTTACAGATCAGCCAACGCTCCGTCATTCGCTGATTAACTCAACGACATCGCCTCTCATTCCAGTCTCAGCGAGCAGCTCAGCTGGCGATCTGCTTAAGTTTGCATCGAAAAATGAATATGACAAATGAAGTTTAATAAATTGATATTATAATGAGATCGCTCTCGGAATGCTCATCTCAAGCTGTTTTCAGCACTAATAATAAGTAGTAGTCTTAGCACCTTTGCAAACAACAACCGAAAGAATCTGCACTAAAACTGCAATTTTAAGATACTTCATTTGCTATATTTGCAGTGAAGCTTCCCTCAGCGAACTCGCTCATTAACTAAATCATGCACCCAGTTATGTGAGACAACAACAACAAAAAATTTTACTACTACATCAACCATGACAGCTTCACGGCATGATAATGACGATCATAACTATGATAATAAATATAAGATGATGAAGATACTCTAATAATGAGTAAACTAATGAGATGCAAATTAGGTTTTTAACTCGATAAAGGACTCCTCATCTTGGTTGCAAGCAATTTTGCTCGCCTTGTCATCGAATGAAATTCGAATTCAATTGTAGATCATCGAAAATTTGCTGAAAGGATTCCCAAAGGAAACAATGAAGATTCATTCATTCATCAAATATGCTCAGGTGCGTTGTGTAATCGATGTTGATGAAGTCAACATATACCACCGTCATGCAATTCACTCAAATCTGTCATCGGATCTTCAAAAACCAGAAAAATATTTGCATTGAACCGGTTGTTGCTGACTTCAGAGAAAACATCCTCAGATCATCAGATAATACCAAATACCACCATCAAATTTGGTCTATAAACCAGTCAGATAATAGGCTCTAAACCAGTTCGATATGAAATCTGATTGGTTCACATAGGCTGTTCTGTTCTGTTGCTGACTAAAATACCTGTTACCTCTAGACTCGACTGAAGCAAGATCATATTCACAATGGAACAGATTCTTGCAAAACCAGTCAATGTGAGAAGTACTAAAGATGATGGAAGCGATGAAAATTAATAAGTGATGGATGAATAGAATGGAGCATGACAGATCTTTTTGCATTTTTCTTGTTTTTCCAAACGTCCATGCTTACTATCAACCGTAATGTTTGTGCAGAGAGTTTGTAATTGGAAATATTCAGGTATCTATACTGTACAAGCAGGAGTCTAGAGGAAAATTTACAAGTTTTGAAACGATCAAATTTTACTGGAAACAGAATAGTCTCAAACACAAGAGCAACCGCTAGTGAAGGCTCCAATCAAAATTGATGGTGTTAATATATCATTTGCGAGTAATCATGGCATAATGCAAAAAAAAGAGCAATTGAGCAAAAAGCAAGAAATGAGATATGAGAATTAATCGAAAATGATGTGGTTGAACATCGCTTTCGATTAATCGAAATTTTGAATAACGACCTTCCACGCCTATGTTCACACCTCGTCACACAACACGTCGATTCAGTCCAATTGAAATACTTTTGAACTTGAACAAATAGAAAAAATTTCATTAAAAATTTATTATTTATTCCGCTTGCCTTGCTCATCGTCACCATCATCATCATCATCATCATGAATATTGCTATGGCCTACGCTCAGACGAAAAAATGAATCAGTTTATTAAATTCGTTGAATTTGATTGCGAAAGCTATCGCTTTTCGAAATGAAATTCAACGATAGATTAAAGAGAGGAGCATTTACATACTACGATTAGCAGTAAAAACAATATTAGCGAAATGATCATTCGTGTTGATCGTACAATCAGTAAAATGAATCTTATCAATGATATGGATGTAGAAGAGGTATTGAATGAACCAAACGAACTAACTAAGTAAAGGCATCACGCATGATCGCTGATCCCACATCCACACGCTAACTGGTCCACTTTTTACCTCGCGGAATCAGTTTTAACCCAATCAAGTCACATCACTTGATCAAGAAATTCAGTTACTCAATTTATTAAACATATACCTGAACCATGCGCAATTATCAAGTTTTCATTATCAACGGCCGGAATGTGGCTGAAATGATTCCGAACACGATGGAATGTGATCGAAATCAAGTGAAGCTAACTAAAGCAATCGAGAATCTATGCAGAAACAACGACTGAAATTCACAGCAGATGAACGACGATAGATTAGATGGTAAGTCTCATCCATAACTGGGAGAAGTGTATTGATGAAGTAAGTGAGTGCCTTTCTGAGATGTGTCATTAAACTAGCTTACGTAATACCGTTAATGCTGTGACGGAAGTTGTTTTATATCTCATTGTATTGCCGCATCACTATCCTATCTCTGAAACATTCAATTTGATCAATAATTCACGAACACAATGCATGCAATGCATGGGATCCAATAGTGATATTTAGATAATAAATGATACTTAGTTAATCTTTCATCTGTTACGATAAGTTTATAAATGCATTCACTATTCATATCCTTCTTTTTATTCCGACTCGATAATGATAGCCATCTCAACCAGTGCTATCAACAAAAACACTTAATCTCATTCTGACGGAAACCAGCTAATTATAGAGGATAGTAAGCAAATTGTACTGTTGATATTCGATAGTGGGTATAGTTAAGTGGGCACTAGCAAAGGCAGACGATTGATTCAGCCACTGATTAAGGGTTTAGTGGGATCTGATTAGGCGAAATTAGTATTCCATCACTGTAATCAAAGAGACTGCAATGAGTGAATGCGATGAAGGTGATACGATGTAGATGGTGGATGGATTGTTCAGGTTGTTTGGATGCGAGTCGAATGTATAAATTCGATTAGATATGCAAATCACGATGTTTTGACGTCCTTCATTCGTTGGAAACTGCTAACAATAGATGAAACTCTAAGTTTGTTGATTGCTTTCCCACATTAAGTCTCTCTTGAAGCAGTTTTAATGAAGTTGATACGAGCAAGAGAAATCATAACGACAATAATGGAAATGTGAATAATATTAGCGTTGAAAATGATAATAACGACATTTTAATGATAACGATTAGAATACCGAAGACATGATGATTATTATGACAGCGGTGAGAATATTGCTAGTATCATAGAAATCGTTGCATTCATACGCTTTTTCCGTGATGAAACTAATGATAGCACCACTTGTTCCTAATAAATTCAGTCATAAATTCAACGATACCACAGCTCCTCATCTCAGCTAACGACAACCTCAATAAAATTGTACAAATGACGTTTTGGTTCATGTTGGCCATAGAATGTGCCTAAATTATCCCTTGCTGAGCAAGAACATGCCTGCTTGATCCAGCAGTTGAAAGGAGATCAGAAACGGGCGGATAGTGATAGCGAGCAACATGAAACGCGCAACGAGCTCAATTGACGTTTACATGCTTGAAATTCAGCTGATTAACCACGATAAATAGGTTCGTCACAACTCGTCAGACTTTTATTCGGCAAATTCGGCTCAAACAAATCCATCTGATTTCATAAATTGAATGGCGAAAAAATTCAAAAACCTTTATCTAAGATTGATATATATATATCAAATGGCTGTTACGTCTTACAAAAAGATGCTCAAATGCATTGAAATATTTCGGGAAATGGCGATTCTCTGCAATATTCAGTGAATAATTTATGAATATCTAATGAAGGAATTTGCTGATGAATGTTCGCAAATCATTCGAAATTGCACCAGTCACTCACCAGAGATAAACACAAGAAGGAGATGCTTTCATGATGAGTCTCTGGTTCCAATTTAAACGCGAAAAAATTTTTTGCATTTGAAATGAAAATTTAATGTATGTTCTAAGAATTGACCAAAACGTCGTTTTTTTTTAAACTGAAATTTTTTTAACTGAAATTATGGAGACCACTCCATAATTTTTATGCAATAATCGGAATAAAAGCAACACGGAGTTTAGAGCATCAACAACAATGGCAATAGCTTAGTGAGTATATTGAATTGAATATTTCAATGCTGCAGGCTGGCTGGCTGCTCTTTTAATCCAACAATACACATTTCGAGATCTGCGTAACTAAACAGCATCACATTACCGAATTTGAAGCATAAAGATTCCCAGTTTGAAGTCGTGCGTTAGGTTCGAGTTCCTAACAGTGACCACCGTCATATTAAATACTGATGAGAAACAGTTGAAATTGATGACGATTTGAATGTAAAATTCATTCATTTCAATTTTTAGCTCTTTTGCATAATTTTTTGCTAACATTCGATTAAGATATCAATCGAATGTAATTTCCGTAGACGCGTTCACGTCAGTCGATAAAACACTCATTTCTATGTGAAAATTCTGGCTATAATGAGCAGAAAATTCGTCATTCGAATTGAAAGAAAACGAAACGAACGATAGGGATGTTGAAGTGGATAGTGCTTGCTCTCTCTCTGTGAAAGGTCGGTACCTTTCAGAAAACCTTTTGCTGCCAGCAACTGAATCAAATGAGGCAGTTTATTGCTAGAAAACTGAAAAACTGTTCTGTGAATGCAGCAATTGTACTTGCTTCAATCCTAATTGGCAGTTTGTTTCAGATCAATGCTTCTTATGCTTTATTACTTACTTAATTCGCTACTTCACCTTGGTCGTATTATGGGGAATGGATCGCCATTTCCAATCCAAAAAACTTCATGTAACCTAGCAATTCATGGGTGGGAAGCAAGCAAACACCTATGGGAATGACTAATTTAGGGCATCATTTTCACAACATTTCGAAATATTTATTCCACAACGCATCAGTTTTACTTACCTCAATCTTACAACACGTTTACTTGCGTCGTACATATAATAAATCTTATGACACAAACAATTGATGACATGGACAATGGATTTTCGATCCTTGGATAATCTCGGAATCGAAAATCGATCCCGGGATTAAATCCCGATCCTCGGATTGAAAAAACGTCGGGATTTTGCAAACCCCAGTTGCATCCTTTAGTTATTTCTGGAGGGAATTCCTCACAAACAGTCATTGGCAGCTTTGAGAATTAAAAGCGATAACTTGCCCTTGATAAATTGTTTCACCTCTCACTGATGGCCATTCGTGATATCGATTATGATGGTTTTTGGTGGATTCGAATCTCTAACAGCTACTAGCACTGATTTACTTGAAAAACTATTTCTCCGCCACCCTTGCAGAATAGTACGAATGAATAATAACAGGTAAAATGAGAACAGTATTAATAAAACCAATAATAATAAGGAATATGATAAATTATAACAAATGATAATAAGAATAAATCATAACTGTTGAGACAATGTTAATAAATAATAACATTAATAACTAATAATACTAAAAACGCAGTGATAGTAATAAGTAATAACTTTATTACTTCTTACTTACACATCGAGCGGTTGTTTTGTTGATCGCTGTTAGCGATCTAATAATAATAATAAAATAATAATGATAACAATAATAATAATAGCAATAATAATAATGAATATAATAATAATAATGATAATAATAATAATAATAATAATAATAATAATAATAATAATAATAATAATAAAATATACAAATATGATAATAAATATAATAATAATAAATAATAATATTAAATACAACAACAATCCAACAATGGTAATCTATCTCAGTGCAGTAATCAAAAAGGACAGTTTAAGGAACAGCCAAAATCAGTTGAAAACTGTTCTATTCTATTCTCTTGGGCTCAAAAACGGCTCTATTCTGTTCCAAACCATTCCTTCCTCATTTCGCGAGATGTTCCATTCTATTCCACGGAATAGAACAGGGATAGAACAGTTTACCTGGAATAGAAACATCACTACAACCCAGTGATACATCGTACATTCGCCAAAAGCAGCAAGTATGAGTCCTCGGGCATCTCATGAACCATACACAGTGACACTTTAATAACATCATAAATTATGTTCAAGTCTCTATTGAATCCTTGCATTTCACTTCTCAACGAGCAACTGAACTGTCACGTTTCCTTTTTGCCGTATCACCAGAAATTAACCATTATTATTCATTGATATTTGGCCATTCATCACAAAATTTGACGAATCTATGTAAGTGTTAATTCATTTGCAACCTTTGACGTTCTTTCACGACATCAATACGATTTCGCCATGCTTGTTGAATACCTATTGTCCTACATGATCCTTGGTGGATAGAACATGACATCATGTCTAATTTACGTTTCCATTTGTCAAAAGTCTTGCTTGCGCTCTTTCAACCAATCAGCATAAACACTGCACAGTATCCGTCATCCACCTGTTAATAGAAAATCTCACTATCAGTCGAGAATTGTAATTTGAAGTTCAAGAATATCTGTCTGTTTAAGCATGCTGCAATTAAACGCGCAAACAAAAAAAAACTCAAAAATTTCCTAATTATTTTTTCGAAAGAGATGGAAAATCGTTTAATTAAGAGCTGCTTTCAAACTCATTCAACTGGCCACATCATCTGTCGTCATCGAAATTATTGCGGTAACGTTCGTCTTTGCTTAGACATTTTTCAATTCTGACAGTTGTAGTGAGGATGCGACTGAGTTGCGGATAGTCGTCGCAAAATCGTCGACAAGACACATCAACTTGAATGCCTTAGGATAAGTAACTGATATTGAACTGAAGTATTTGCCGTTGGCTGTATTAAAGTGTTTTCGAGATTTCACGAGTGCATCCACAAATATTTCATAATCGTAATCTTTATTTAACGACAATATTTATGATTTTTTGCACTACTTGCATCCATGCAATCCTTTAATTAATATTCATTCATATGGATGAGCCCATCCCAAGCACAGCAGTGAACATCACCCCAGACGTTTCATTACTTGTAAATTTCAAGTTGCACCTTTCACGTGCTTCAGGCCCAGTCATACTGCACACAATAAATTAGGCATGTTAAAAGTTGTTTCAATCAGCTACACTGTAATCAAAAAAGACTGAACCAAACCACTGAATCATGTGCTTGTCAGGATTTTTTTGACAGGAGATTTGCAGCAGCTAATCTGTCTCAAGTTGAATCCGCTCAATTTTTGCTCAGGATCAGCAGAACAATACCAGTAAAGATGATGATGACGATGGCAAAAGCAAACCACCTCAAATAAGCGTCAGTTAAAGCAAAGGAAGTTAATGAATGCCATTATTTCATGCATATCTAATGAACACTTGAAATATATCACCATATGATTATATCGGATACAAATAGAGTTCAGTTATAGTATGCAAGGTGCGAATTATGCGAAAATTATAAAGTTTATACATGATCACTTCATTTCACTTCCTCTTTCACCGTTTTTTTCTCATATGGGACTGATTGAAGTCATTAATTAAGCGATGAAAATCTTTCACAATTTCAACGTTCATTTCCTTAACTCTTATTGAAGCTTAACTGAATTTCGTAAACCATCAAATGACGTATTTGCTAATGATGAGCAGATCTGACGTGAACACGGTGAAAATTTTCAGCGAGATGCATAGGAAAAAAATCAAATTTCAATGAGCAGCTTGCACACGCAACACTTTTATGGGATACGTACCGTACCGTAACACCACTTGCAATTCATCACACAAATTCGTTATACGTTCCTAATTGCTCAACGTTTCTTCTGGTGAGCAACTTCGATGGGCAAAAAATTGTTGACAATCGGTGTGAATTGTGTTCGGCTACTGAAAGCGATACAGCCGTGTTTCATTCCAAACAGTTCAACTTCAGATTTCAACCGCCATCTGATTGCCTTTCAAAACGTGTCGGATATTCGGCGCAGCTCAAATAGATTTGTTTTGGAGCAAAGAATTCAACAAATGATCTCCATTTCAGAGGTTTTGCCAGAGTCTCTTTCAGTCGACATGTTTTCGTCTGGTTCATGCAGGTGGATTGAATATGAATGCATTCATCGATGAAACATGCGAAATCACACATACTGCTCGGCTGTACTCCTCTGTCACCGAGCGTGCTTGTCTAGCATCTGCGTACACTTACCGCAGTGTGGTGCGGGAGTCGGGAATGTTTGGATTTTTGCATCCCCGTGTCCCGAGCGCCGACGAATTTTGAGCCGACCGCATTTTTGGGGTTCTTGACTGCAAAATTTCGTCCCACTTTTCCCCATCCCCGACTTTTTTCCGTCCCTGCATCACCACAGTAAATCGCTCCCTTGATAACTAACATAAGGAACTGAACAGCGCAAAAAATTGCATGATACAACTTCAAAAAATGATTCGGCAAAATCGAGTGTATCGGATTGAATCTTCAGAAAAATGGTTGGTTATACACCTCAGTATATGAAAAGGAGCCAGCTTCGTCAACACCATGAATAGAGCCGTAATTGAAGAAAATCTATTTTATTAGATTTCGTGATCATACTGTGTTGTTCAGCATATAGGTAGGTAGTCGAAATGGACCTTCTCATACATCACCACCACCCTGAAGTGTGTCTTATGAGGCAACATCGAAATCACCTCCGTAGAGCTTCACTGCATCATGAAACCTCTCAGCAGCGCAGCATATCCTCTGAAATTGGGCTATATCTCTGGAACAAAGCACTATCCTTCGACTTCTTATATGTACTTTTTTCCTGGTAGAGAATTTGCTCAAAGTGAGCGTGCGATTAAATGACGGTTCATTATGAATGTATGACTTTTTTGCAAGATGTAAGATGTGTTCAACATGTATGACGTCCATGGGATCATTGAAATTCATTGACCTCATGAAATAGTAATTGAGCAAATGAATAAATGAAACATCTAGCTACACCATAGGTACTGGGCACTTGTGGAGGATATATATCACTAGTCTAAAGAGAATTTAACTAGCATCTCTTCTAGCTCAGTGTCGAGCAGTTGTATTGGATATGTGAAGGGTTGCGTTGTGATTTTGAAATACATGAATGAGTTAATGACGTTTAAATTCATATTATAAGGTAAGTGTGAAAAGTTGTCAACAATATGCATGTAATCAATGATATGTGTCGCTTTTGACTGAAGGTGCTGATATGGTTTCATATGAGAGCCAGTAAGTAATAGAAGTTCTATTGATACGGCGAATGCCATTCGATTTGACTCGATTAGCCTAACAACCGAGCGTGATACGTGGTGCTGATGCTTTTTCTTTCACCTTCACTCGTCGGCAACTGAGTTGAAACACGATAGCAACAAAGAGGAAGGATTGTGCATGAAACCGAAACATTGTTCAGACGATCGACTTCAGTTGCCTTCTTAAGCAGTATAAGTCACGTAATATTAGTTGATCGGCAGCCATTCTTCTTCGAAATCATATGGTTAGTGAAAGTGCGAAGTTTGTTACGAGTTCAACAAGAATATAACTGAAGGAAAATTATAAATTTCGATGTACCATGAGATTTTTCGATCGAATCCACACTAGTTTTTTCCTTGGAACTCCATTTCAGCTAGACCATTTCCTGTTCGATAATAGATATTGTAACAGATTTCTGGAAATAACTGAAATTGATTGTCGCATTGGTCTTTGCTTCGCAAATGCCTCAAGCCTATTGAATTTATGAACAACTGAATAAAATATTAGTGAAATGATTTGTTCGTCGTGATCCACCAGTTTTTTGTTGTTCATATTTTCTACATGATCGACTTTTTCAGGAACTTTGACTGCTTTAATTGAAATGAAAACTGATATTGTCAACAGTTTGGTATTAATTAACAAATCAATTTAAGGAAACTTTCATATTCATTGATGAACTCAATGTGAAAATGAGAGCATTTCATCTCTTTTCTGGATATTTCACTCGTAATGCTTGGTTTTCATTGTAGGAAAACCTAGTGCGTGGACCAGCTCGCGCTACTAAAGCACCTCCTACAGTGATTTGTTATATATGCGGTCGACAGTTCGGATCTCGAAGTATCGAGATACATATCCCTCAGTGTTTGAAAAAATGGGAGCTCGAAAACGAACGACTGCCGAGATCCAAACGTCGACCACCTCCACCCAGGCCAGATTGTTTCACCGAGCAAGGTCAGTGCCTACGTTCGATTGTACCAGCTGATTGACTTCTCCACAGATATTTTCGTGAATCATTTCGTGAATTTGCAATGTTTTGAATTTTACCTGTTCATGAATCATTCATCATGAATCATCCATCGTGAATCACTGTCAGTTCGTAAATCCTCTATTATTGTCTACAACACCACAACGAAGTGTTCCATATATCCTTCTTCATTAGAAATATTTTCTTCATCGGATTGGTAACTATCAGATCGATGAAATATTCGGCAGATCATGAAATATGCTCACAATTGGCAAATTCCTGTTGATGTCCTCAAGTACAGTACTGAGCAATAAGTTCATGATTTGGCATTTGACGTTTGCGGATCACTGTGACCTCTTTCATAAATCCCTCTTGCAGTACTTTTATCCTATACACCTTCCTACTCTTACTGATCCTTCAGCATCGTCCCACTGCATACGTAATTCTTTGCGTAAGCAGCCAGTGATGCTTGTTATAAATCTGAGCATAAATATTCACCATTCAACTTAAGAAAAGTGCTTCTCGTCAGCTGTAGAGTTAAACTTTCTCAGGTGGAAAGTTTCTGAATGACTTAACAATTAAATAGTGCACCCAGCAAAATTCAAGAGTTTTTTTGAGAGCGTTAAAGTTTAAGTAAGTCCGTTAAATCGAAAGCGATTTCATGCCTTATACGTCAAACGAACACCTTAATACATTCTTCATACTAGACATGAAGCAAAAAACGAATCCCTCAAAATCATATTAAAAGAATTTCCGCAAGTAAACTCATGTCTGAATAAAACCGTCTGCTTATTCCTTCGAAAGTATTACTCGCTCCATTAACGAATCTCTCCTACTAAAAGCCTCAACCAAACAATTCACGATCACTGATTCATACTTATTACTACCTTTGGTTTCATCATTGCATGTGTTGCCACCTATAGAGTGTATGATATTTGTCTCTTAATATGCGAACCAATGCTTTTTTCAGGTACAATCCTTGGGACAGTCGATAAGTACGCAGTGAATGAAGCTGCATGGGCAGCTTCTCAAGCTGCATTGGTGGCATGTGAACACTGTGGGCGCACGTTCAATCCGGATCGTTTGCAGATACACCAACGCAGTTGTACAAAGGAGAAACCCGCTAAGAGAGTCACCACTAACATTAAGAAGCCATAGATCTATCAACTTTTACTGCTGAACAAATATGAAAATCCCATCATCGCTAAACACTCCTTCCTGTCCTGAGTCTACTCTCATTTGCTGGTTTTCTAGGGAACTTCTGTTCCCTATGGGGTATTACGCAACATTTCGATCTCAAATTCTGCACGTATCCCTTTAAAAACATCCAGTTGCAGTCGAAAAATATCATTCGTACACTGAATTTTCATGCTGTCGATGGCCTCACACTGATTCTAAGTGCAGACAAGAAAACCATCACAACAAGATGAGCTTAAGCGAAAGAGTGGCTTCCGAAGTAGTATATTGGGCAAAAATACTAACAGGCCGGAGAAATTTAAATTAAAAATTAAGAAAATCAAATGATTTCTTCACTAACAGAATGGTTTTATTTGACTTGATATCTATGTGTGTATGTATCTCTGTGATATAAACTAAAAAGAGTTTTGCATGAAACAACTGTGCTCACATTTACTGCCCAAAGTGCACATTGAACATCCATGAACAACAACTCATAATATCAATAGTAATAACATTAATAGAAACAATAACTAGAACAATGATCATAGCCATAGTAATAATTACAATACGATAGTAGCAAAACACAATCAAAACAACAGTATTTCGAAGATTTTCATGCAATCGCATCAAACAGGAACGAAAATAAATTCGAATTAGACGAGAAGCAATCAGAAGTAAACAATTGAAAAGTAGACGACGAGAACAGTGAACAAGAACCAAAGAGTCATCAAAGTAGTTTATGAGGTCAGATCGATGTTGGGTGCGATAACAAATAACTCTTCACACATCACAACTTTATCCTATCACTAACTTTTCACCAGATTCTGTACCAGTTAAAGGTCATAAGTCACAAAATTTCTTTTCGGATCAGTTCCAAATGATCAACAACAACGCATCACTCAAACTCCGTCTACTCGACTAGTGACCGTCTCTGAGCATTCATTCGCTTTAAGAACATGAACACGGTCAATATTTGTCCGATTAGATCAATGGGTAGAAGACGATATTGCTCAGAGACTCACCAAGAAACCAACAAACATCACGCTCTGATCCTGAGCAATCTCAACACCTTCTCAATATTCCGGGAGGGACTAATGACAACAATGAGAAAATCCCCTTTTCCATCGGTTCATAAACCGTTTTCACGATTACAAGATGAATTGCCAGCCATTATAAAGTAATCATTGAGCATCTCTATCGCTACAGATAACGATGGATAATAAAGAGCTCAGAGTTATTGTGTTAAAAGGTAGAACAATTAATGAACAATGATGATAATGATCTGCAACTGGTTACAATACATAATACTATATCAATAGTAATGACAACAATAATTATAAATAGTCACATGCGATGGTATAGAACAATTACAAAAACATTTCTGCAACGCCAAACGTAATCAGACTAAACGGAACCTCCAATTTCTCGTCTATGAAGACCGATCCCATCTGAAGTTTTTGAAATGCCCCAAAATTTTGGTTCATTTCGTCAAATACGAATTAATTTCCTCACACATCTCGAGTTTTCTGACTTCATGCTATTGATGTGAATTCCTCGAGATTTCCAGGCCGTCTCAGGCTGTCTTACAGCATACGTTTGGCATGGCATAACAACTTTTCGTTCATCATTCATCATACAATCAGTCATTTCATTATAAGCACATTCAAGAATGGTACATTGAATCGCATTGTAGCAAATATATTGGACAATCAAAACATCGTGTTATCTACAACAATGAAATGAACAAATAATCATCTTTTCATATCACTTGTTTTTATGTACATATCACCTTATCATAACATTCAATCTTATGAAGATTCTATTTTACCACGCTATAACATACATCATATCAATTAGCGTCTACTGTCTCAAGCCGACTGGAAACCGACTTACCTCCACTTTCTGGCTTAAGTCACCTGTAGAAGACTGAAAATGTAACCCAGAAGAAGAAACCCATTTTAAGCCAGCATCCCTTCTGCAGACTACATTTCGGTCATTAATCAATGAGATATTGTCAATTATATCACATACTAGATATTATATTATATTACAGGAAACACTTCACTATCATCATTACCATTAGTATCGTCATCATTTCATGATGTATCCAACAAAGCATAAGACGAAATGAACAGCCGAAATAAATTACTCGTCTTCGACGGACGCTATTCGCAACCTCTTCTCGTCCGGTGAATAGTCACTGGTGGTGTCGTAATCGTCCTCGAACACACGATTCATCCCATTTGTGTTCTCTGTCAAAACTTTCTCCTCTTTCGGATTCAACTCCTCCGAATCGGTCGACAATGAACCAGTTTTAGTGCCATGTAAAGAAGCACTGCTTCCATGACTATGATCATTATCATTAGTGTTTTTAGAACTGTTGTTATTATTGACGTCGGAGTTAGTGTGATGTTTTGAGTCGGACGAAGAATTACGTCTGTCTGATGAGCCAGATCTGGAATTATTCACAGCAGTCAGGGTCGGCGGCGAAGCTAGCGAGATTGCAGACGTATTTGCGGGAGATCGGCATGCAGCCGGGGATATCCTTGACCCGGGTGGACTTTTCGATGAGCAACGATCCGCTTTTGTGGCCTTTGTGGATCCGTGATGACTTAGATCGGTTGAGGTGGCGCTTGGTCGCGCTGGGCTAGCCTTACGAGCCGTTACCGAACTACTCGCAGGACTGTTGATTTTGGTGGTTAACGGTGAGTGGGCGATACTTTCCGAATTAGTGGATGACGCACTGATCGAAGCAGAAGTTGTTGAGGCGACATTATGAGTGGAGGATTTGGCGTGAAGAGCCGAATTTTGAATTCGCTCTGAGGCTTGTCGCACTACTGAAAACATGAATAATTGCTCATTTCTCTGTTGTTTTCCATAATGAACAGATCCTCTAGCATTACGATTCTCAATTGCGAAGTGCAAAATACTTCAGCATTACTTCGAAATCTAGGAACGCTCAAGAACATTTCCATTCTCAGAGACTGACCAATATGAACCAAACAGATGACTGAATTATCTGTTAGTCGTATGCTTGATTCAAAGACTTTTGTTACTCACTTAAAAAATCAAATGAAAAATCACCAACGAAGCAAACAACCCTCACCATCGACTTCCTTAAGTGAAGCCGAGTGTCGACGAACATTTCTGTCAACGCTCATGTGATGACTGCTTGGCGGTGGAGGGGAGGTAGCATCTCGATATTCGCGACTATTTTCTAACTGCTCACGAGCACGACGGAAGATCGGATCTACGGGCCGTGCCGAAAAGTCTATCTGGAAAAGCAACCCAAAACTAGCTAGATTCCTCGAATTCACTTGAAAAAAACAAAAATTTCCGCTCAAACAGGGGCGAGATGACTGGATTCTGGGGTGTAATACCGAAAGTTCACCAAAAGTTCCATAAGTATTCACGAATCCAAGTATGTCTTGAGTGACTGACTCTTTCGCCCAAATGAAACCGTAAATTCGGTTCTTTTTCATTTTTCCCGGTGAATTATGATTCTAAAAACAAGAACACAAGCAAGAAGCAACTAACCGGTCGCCCAGTAGCATCTAAATGTACATCAACTCCTTGCTGATGCAGTTCATTCTTCACTTTCGACAGGACTCCGTTCAGTAGATTGATCATGAGTTGAGGTTGGAACTGCAACGACGCACACACACATTCATAACAACTACTCAATTGATCGCTGAACTTCAAGCAGCGATTAATTCCAAAATGCGAAATTCTATTTTGTATTTCTCAGACACATACCAAAACTTAAAAGAAATCGGTAGAAGAATTGAAAAAGTGAGGAAAAAACAAGTTCCAGAATGGAAATCAACATGAAACGCTCGCATACCGAATTGTTTTTCTGCTCATCCTGTTCCATAATCTTTGAGTCCATTGCACACGCTTCTGAAAATCCTCCAATGTCTCATTCTAGAGCACCTCTTCCAATTTCAAGCTGATAGTGGTGCACAATAAAAACGAAAATTTCGTTTCAAAAAATGAAGAATGAATGTACGAAACTATACTTACTCGACATGCTGTTTGCGTGTTCTCGGCTCATCATCGTCATACCATTACGCGTTGGCTTACTGCAAAACAAGATCTCGGCATTCAATTTCATCTAACATTTGGAACCATTAAGGAAAGAAGAACAAAATTGTTGAATAGCTTGCTGAACTACACCGATCTATCTAATGTTACTCAGTCTAACGTCAACACTTATGTATACAACTGTGCTTGTTAGAGGATTTTACCTATCGTGCAAGAGTCCCTGTGTTTTCTTGAATGTTTCATTGTAGTGCATCTCGGTGGCGGCTAGCAACGAATGACACAGAGGGATATCGTCTCGAGTGGCCGCGTTCTGATGAGTCGGAGTTGGTCGAATTGGAGAAGGCGCAAACGGATGTACGGCTGCGATTGGAGGCGTCGTGGACGAATTCGGTTGACGTGCACTCAACGACGACGTCACTGAACTTGGAATCTGAAGTTTAGAGCGTTCAATACATGAGTCACGAAACTTTGCAGTAATATCACTATGCAACGCAATGAAAGTTTATCTGAATACAGCTGAATGATTTCACAACTGTCAGCGTGTACAAACATTCACAATATTCATATATTTAAAATTACGGGCATAATCTTAAGCCTTACGTCGGCTATCATTCGTGCTGATAGACATTCAGCATCTTTCATGAATATACGATCTAACCTGTTGTGGGGCATTTAATGAAGGCTCGCGTGTCTGTTGTTGTTGTTGTTGCTGTTGACCTGTACTCGCATTGACGGCTATTTGTGCAGCCTGAAGAGCAGCCGGAGTATCGACGGGCTGTTGCCTTAGAGACAAGATCGCTTGCTGCTGCAGTTCATTCAGTTGTTGAGCTACTAATGAGTCCTAAGATCGAATAAAGTTGAGCATTTTGGAGAAATCATCTTTTTCAATCTGTAGCATTCCTAATCCACTAACCACCCTAAATTCGAAGATCTGACCGATAGAATTAATTAATAGCCGATATCTGCTATCCACTTCTGACAAATGAGAGCTGACAATTCGTTATGTAAGTTATTTGTTATAGAGTGTAGTAACTGTGAGGTATTGAGTTGATAACTGAATTCATGAGTTATTCGTTAAGTGAGTGCAGTGCATCTGATTTGATGAATTCAATTATTCAAATTATCATCAGCGAATATTAGTGACTACTGACTTGTTGCGCAAGGCGTATGGTTCGCTCAAGTATCGTTTCAGATAACGGCGCAGGATCTACTGGAACTGGAGGACGAGGTGAGACGGTACCGTTGACCTGGGTGGCAGCCGGATTCGATTGTACATCAGCCGCACTGACAGCGATAGGTTTGATCAGCTCAAATAGGTACACGTGCACGTTGAGGACAACACATAATCATTAGCATCAAGTGCTTGATCGAAATTTTCGAACACACCATGAACGAGAAATTATCTGCGATGTCGTCATCAACAAAATCCGTCCATTACAGACTCATAGGCCACTTTCAATAAACCAAACGTTTCAGACGTGATATCTTAGAATTAGTCTAACCACTAATACAATTTCAATAAGCTGCAACGTTTTTGCATTTCTATCTGATAATAAGGAATCTCAGAATTCATTCATCTCATCATCATATTCACATTTCTTTGCCACTATCATGGATCGCCTCAGAAAATCTTCTCCACCTCATGCGTTGACGAGGTTTGTTGGGTTCCATTTGCCGTTGAGATGGCCAAGAGGCCTTGTGCTGCTGAAGCATTCAGTGCGAGTTGGTATCGAAGCTGAGCGAGATCAATTCCACAACGAGCACCTGAATTTCGTGAGACATGAATCTTCTTAGACATGAAGCAGTAGGAAAATCTTTGATGCAGTAATCTCTGATGAAGTGATTCATTAGAAGAATTTACAGATCCGTTAAGCATTTACAAAGAGTATTCATAGCAGCTGTGATTGTGTGAAACGGTCGGTATGTAGTGAATAATTTGGATACCATTAGCACTGTTGAGAAGGGCATTCTGAAGTAAAAGTGCTTCAATTGGTGATGTTAGCGAATTTGTGGTATTTATGAAAGGCGGTATTGTGACTGAGTTTGGAAGACTTTTCGTTGGCAGCGATTGATAGCTTTTAGTAGCCTGAAAACTTGACAGTGAAATATTTTCATTGAAATATTGACAGTGAAAAGAAACAGATATCCAGAAACATTTTCATCTGCACATATTTCCAAGGAACTATTAAAAAAACTCTCAAGTCAACGGAAATCTATCTGCGGTGAAGTTGCACGAGATCAATTCAATCAAGTGATTTGCTAAATTAATACTCGTTCTGATCGCATACGATAATTTCATATCTCCTATACACATTCACATGGAAAGCGTTGAGCATGGAGATGACATGGCTTAATCATATACAACATTTTTAGATCTGTATACGAATGTTTTGATCAATATGCATTCAGAGTTCAGTTGATGCATCTTAGGCTGGAATTGATCTAGGTGGTTCAGTATGATCACGCATATCTGGCATCGCCTAAATGATATGACTTCACATTTATCAACACCGAACGTTTATCACGCCCAAGTATTCATTCACCTGTTGCTGCTGAACATCTCGTAATTTATCGGGGGCGTTCATCTTTTGCGAGACAAGCGTTGGTTGAGGTCGAAATTGGCTGAAGCAATAATAAATCTCATCATATCATCGAAAATAATCTCATTGATGAGGAAATACACCAAGATAAAAGAAATGTGCATCTCAAACACACCAATTGATTACTTCCGAAGTTTACATTCGAAATTCGACGATGTAAAAAATTAAACAGTGAAGCTTCAGCTAGCTATTTAAATCCTCCGCAGTAATAGAGCAGATTCATGGGAAATTATCAGATAAAGTGCACGTTTAGGAGAGAACAACGCAGATTTTGTGAACATTTCCGGGAACGTGATGTGATGTAGGCGAAGTTCAAAATGTAATAAATATCTCCCACAAACAATGACTCACCAATGTTGATAACATACAGAGGAGTAATTATTAAACGTATGGGGAACTAGGATAATTGCTCATGAGATGAACAATGAGTAAGCATGATAGAACGATAGAAGCTAGGGTTTCGTGGTTTTGAGGGCAAATAAGAGTTGATTAGATGATTACTTTAACAGATGCAATTGCTGTTCATTCTGCAAAGCGTTCGTAGATAAACCACCAATCGGGTTTTGTGATATCGTCGGTGGTGTGGAAGTGACTGAAGATTGCGTTTGAGTTTGTGCTTGAGATAACTGGTGTTGGGCTTGTGATTGGGTTTGTTGTTGCTGTTGGGATTGAAGGGTGGAAAGTGCCTGCTGAACGTGTTGACTGAGCAAGACTGCCCTCGCATGATTCACACCCATATTAAAAAAGAATCTAAAACAATCAGATATTCGAGGATGAATTCAATATTCACCAGATGAACAACACTTCATTTTGGAATCGTCGCAAACTACTGACCCCACTGAAATAACGTACTCCCTTACATAGTTTCGGCTGCTGTTTGCAAGAGGCCAATTGTACTCGAGCCATTCGAAAATGTCAGTTTTCAGTTAACTTATGCTGAGTTGGAATCAACAACTAGAATAGTCAAAACTGAACTTAACTGTATGAACAAGTGAATTAACAGCATAGAAAGATTGGATGAAAGCAACTGGAAAATCGACTCAAAACATTTCAGGGTTAGATGTAAATGTGCGTGGCCTTTCCAAGAGATTCAATGGCAATACAGCGTTGAAACATAAAATGTGCGTAGATAAATGCGATATTCATAAAGTGCACCTCAATGTGGTGATATCGTTTAGGGGTAGATCCATTCCGTTGGGTAAGCAGGACGGTTGTGCATCCAAATTCACGGTTTTATAAAGATTCGCATCAAAGAAGGGAATGTTAATGATTGGTTGTTGAGGTGGCCACGAGAAGTACGGTATTGAAGGGGTCGCAGAGACTGCACTAGAGAGAGCGTTTCCTGATTGGCTCAATTGTGACTGTGCACTGGATGACGTGAACGCTACGGTAGGAAGCATCATTGTGCCGGCTGAGAGACCCATATGAAGATTTGAGGCGGCGGCTGTGGCCGCTCCGAACACATCGGCTGCGGTCAGACCGTGTGCTTGTGTCGCTTGTGTTGCATTATCCATGCAATCCTTCTTCTTGAAGATGATCACTTCTTCTGATGGCTTTGGTTGATTCTAACAGTAATATTGTCTTTAGGAAAGTAATTCTCTCACCAATATTGCCAAATGATTTTGCTTGATAATATTCTGAAAAAAAAAGATTCATAAGACCACAATTCAATCGCAATTCATTGGAAACACCAGCACATTTCGAGCAATCGCGAACAAAACCACGATAACGTAATATCAATGACGTAAATGAAAACAATAGTGATAAATGCCGACAGGTGTTCAGAGAACAAAACGTTAAAAATGTCAAAATGTTGAAAATTCCATGTTCACGACAAGAATTACGCAAATGGAAATACGGCAGATGAACAACCACTCAGCTGCATTCCACTAATATTCAATCAACAATGCACAAATTCATTGTTGAAATCATAAATAAAAGTGTAACTCGAAATAGAATTGATGAGAATAATTTATTGGTTAACGTACAACGACTAGTTCAAAACTTCAAAGAACGATTATCTATGTAGCCGATTGCCTGCGTCAGAATCCTGTAAATAATGTGATTTCAAGCGGACACTACGTACTTATTCACCTGCAATCCACCACCACTCATTATACGCGTTTGATTTGAACAAATACTGAACATCTAAAGCTGATTAAATCACAATTCAATATCAAATCATCACTACTCACTGCTATGAATAATAATCATTCAAGCGCTACGTGCAGCAGCACTACAACAATCCACGCATTCACCACCCAAACATGAATCGATCAAGTAACCATTTTGATAACATTCAATAATCAAGTGCTACGATTAGTTCGTTGACTGAAACGACGAAATGCTTTGTTCGCCTTCTCCGTTTCATCAAATCTTATCGTTCATCCGGATGTAATTCTGTGTCGGCATCCAAAAAACTGAATTTTCAAAAGAATAATCACAATTCAACAATGAATTCTGAAAGATGTCAGTGAATCACCGAAAGAATTTCGGATAACTGAAATTGACAACAGAAAACCAGAGGAACAGATTCGCTCTCTCGAAGATTAAGAGAAGAAACGAATGCAGCAGATTAAAGAGTAAAGAACAACGCTATGCAAAATTTAAGTATCAAACAACAAAGTGTTTCCGAGGATGTGAAAAAACGAGAGAAATATCCTATGAAAAATGAAAAATTTATATTGGCTAAGCATTAAATGCACTACACCGAGCACTACACACACAAATGTCTAAATGATAATCCATCGGTTTAGTCGACATGGATCAATCGTGCTTGACGGTTTCAAGTCTTATTTCACAGAATGAAGTGGACGATTTGATTACACGAATAAAAGATGCCAACTGAATGATTCATGAATTATAATAGGAACAGAAAAATGAACGCAGAAAAAGGGCATAAAAATGAAGAACGATGTGAAATTTATTGATGACTTTATGAAACGACAACGGTGGGTGGTGGTTCCTGTTTTTTTTGCTCGGGGTTTAATTTTTTTTTGTTTATGAACTTTCCTCGCGGAAATGGATCAACTTTCCGGACAAACAGCAATAGGCGATTATGTAAATGGAATTAGGTGACTTAGAAAAAATCATCCACACAATTTTTTCGATTCATCACCAATCAAACGCGGAAACTTTCAAGGGTTGTCTGCAAAATCCCGATTTGTAACGGTTCGAATTCACTGATTCCTAACCCCCAACGCAACTTTATCCAACAAATTATAGACGGTTCAAACAAAACTTTAGAAAAATTCATATTCACTGAAGAGAAACCGAGCATATCGAGTGCAATTTCAGAAGAATGGTTTTGAGTTCTTGGGATTCACTATTCTGTGCTGCTCGACTGGGTTGACTTCCTATAACCGTGTACTCTATCCGATTAAACATCGACAGGATTCGAAGCTACTATAATTTTCTAAAAAAAGCACATATGGATAACCATTTTACATTCGAATGCCCGTGTTATTTCACTCGTACACATAAACGTATCTCTCCCTAGAAATAAATGGGCATATGGGAGAGTAGCCCAAAACCTCTGTACGTGTCAAATCAATAATTCAAGTTCGGATTTCATGAAGACAGATGATTCCAAACGCTATTATTGTTAGCTGCGCGGAAAGAAGAATGCCAAGGAAGGAAGAATGTGATATTAGTGATATTGGTAATAACAGAGAGGCATAAACTCGTAATGAGTTGTTTGATTTGCTGATTAAATAAAATGTAAACGTATACCTCATAAATAGGTGTTTATGAATTCAATGACAAGTCAACATAAAATCAGCATCAAAAATCACCAACAAAAAACAACAATCAAGAGAAATTGCAATGATATTCGATAAACTTATTGCGCCTCTCACTGTAAACAAATCCCATACAACCATCATCACACCGATTAAGAACTACTTGATAAGGTTGCGTTGAACTGTTACAATTGGAGTATTTTACAGCATTCGAATGAATATCAATTGATGCCAAGCAAACATATCGGATATATGAAGATAATGAGAGGATACTCACAAACAAACAAGCGAAACATTTATATATTAAAATACAGATAGCTACCTAAATCGATCACACTATGACTAGTGGTGTTCTTTTCAAAAACCACGAACACATCAAAAGAGTAACGTATGACTTTGTCATGATTTCGATTTGGTACGTGGAGCATTTGGAATGGCGATGATTACTGTATGGCTTTTGAATGTACAAATTGAAAGTTAATCCAACCAACTGGGACACCAGATTAGATCACAATGACAACCACGCTATACAATGCTATTCTACTAAGAGCCTAAATATCGAAGAACAGACATCATCACACCAATAACAATTACATGAAACGGTTAATACGAAAAAAATTCACGCCCCTAAAAATATCTCACAATCAGTGACCATAGCACTTTCGATTTCAACAAGTAAATAGGGGATTCGTGAGTGTTATAGTAAGTGCACAATAGTTGTGACGTACGTCCAATAGATGTGAGCTAGGTACAATCGAAAACAAATCCGAGTACATCGGAACTGAACAACGAATATATCCCAGCTGAGCAACGAGAAGTTGAATGCCATCCATATGATGTGGGCAGTCGGTAATAAGCGGGAATGTCAACAACAAGGCGCGGAGAAGTTAATAGCCTAGCCTAATTGTAAGATGAAGGAACTCAGATTACAGAAGTTGAATTCATAAGAGCGCATGAATGAACGAAAACACAAACACAACTTAATTGCAGTGCTCTCGTCTGCATTTACGCGTCTGGTAACTGCTACACTTTAATGAAAATTTAGCTAATATGTGAGCACACGTTGGACATACGCTGTTCAGATTGTAGGTAGGCTCGAGTGAATGATCGAAAGGAAAAAAAATTACGGCAAAGCACACACACATATGTTCCAAATAGAATATGTAACAGATGCGAGAGTCGCAAGGAACACCAGATATCCGAAAGTACGTCGTAGAAGATCAAAACAATCTAGCAACAACACATTTCAAGCAATCTTCCTGTGAACATTCAGTCGGTTAAGAATAGCATTAGCTTCGTTTTTTTTTCGAACAGCGCAGAACTGAGACGGAACTTTACTAGTAACGATGAAAAATTGTCAATGAATCCGAAAGGTTCTAGCTAAGAACATGGAAAATTCAACAGAATTTATCGTGAATTTCACATATGAAAAATAACGAGACCAAAACATTAGTCTGTTTCTATCCAAAATAAAAACATCAATTCTAACCGGCTCCATTGGTTTCTCTTCAGCTCTTTCAACACCACTCAAAATTTCTCCAAAACTAGACTGTAACTCAGGAACAACTTAATAAATCTGCACAGGAACATCAAAAAGCGAAACAGAACCGAGCCTAATCTACCACGCATTTGAAAAATATTCAGCACCTTCTCGGAAGATGATGTTTTGTATTCAGAAGGAAGCGCTCTAGCGTTGGTAGTCTAGGCAACTCAGATGTGATTCAGATAGAAATTAATGACTGTGATCCAAATGCGGAACGAAAACCATGAAATCGCTCGTAAAACGTTTCTGTCCAATAGCATTTTCATATGTCAAACGCCCACAGATAATGCTAAGTACAGGCGAGTACAGAAGGTCATTGCTTTTCCGCTTCCTCGAACTCGATCCTTGATGTTTTGCAATCAAACAAGACAAGGAACGACTCATCGAAGCAAACATAAATCACTTCGGAATGAACTGGAAACGTTCACGTGCTTCATTGATTAAAGAATGCTCACGAGCATCGTGAAGCAGCACAACAACAATTGCTGAATAAAATATTGCGTGAGAGAGGAACACGAAAATGAGAGTATTTATAAGTCCCATTTGACAGAGACACTGTATCCACCACATACATTAGAGATTAATTGTTAAATACATTTCGTCGTGTGTAATTATGGGTTCATCTGAACACATCATGTAGTATGATCGAGCAATGTGCGACGACATTTTTAGGTTTTATCCTATTTGTACCGGGAACCATACACGGATATCCTCAATGTTTGCGAGTATTTACGAAACTCCATTCAAAGTCCACTCCGTCAAATCATCAATATTATACGCGCTGCTGTTTACTATCCATTCAGGATAACCGATGCATTTGGCTACGAGTGATCTGTGAACAATTCGTTTATTGGATGTACTCTGTGATTGAGTGTTATTGCTTGCGATCAGTCAATCGCACGAAAGTGCATACAGACGAAATAACGGTCCCGAAATGGAACCGATCGAAGCCAACAGGCAGTCAATCAGTCAGCTGATCAACAACGATGAATCGAGTAGACGAAAACAAACGCTGGTTGATCATTCGAGCAGATGATGAAAACAAATGGAATTCCGAATGAAATGCGTTAGATTTGCGTTGGAATGAAGAGGAAACGCACTTTCACGGCAAAGGAATGAAAGGAATGGAATAATCGCATTACAACATGAAGTCTAGCAAAATAACAACTTCGACAGATGACTCAATAAGTAATTCATGAGTTATGCAGCTTGATAGCTCATCATCTTTGAGATGAACAATCAGAGGAATTCACCGATAGATTATTCCATTCAAGAATAACTACTGTTTTAAGAACAAGAAGAAAAATTAAATTTTAATAATAGCATCGGTATGAAGAGGCGAGTGGGTGGATGAGGAGGCACTTTTTTGTCGAGAAACCTTTCAATCGTAAATGTGACAGACTCAAATAGAAACTTTTTTTGTGTGTGTCTGAATATAAATTGAAAATGTTTTATTTGTTTTTGTTCATTAGTTAGAAAATTGACTTTGTCGCATTAGACAACGAAGCGTGGAAAACACACCACAATCATTCTTAATCGATCTTTTAATAGGAAGAATCGATGTTTTAATAGTATGAACGTAAGAATTACTGCATAAGCATTTCAGTTTTATATCATCTGTTATATCATGGACGTAATCCATCAGCACGCAGTATAGTATCAATGAACATTCTCGATTTTCTTCTCGCTAATATAATATCGCGTCAAGTTTACTGATGAGTGAGTTAGTGCGTATAAGACCGTCGTTAAAAGTTCGTTCGTGTCTGATGATGTTGATAATCATCATTTGCATTCGATTAGTGATTTCATAGAGAACGTTGGCAATGATATTACGATGAAAACGCAAACAAGCAAGCGTTTCAACGATGAGGAGCAGCTGTAAAATTGGCAAACATTTTTAGTTTCAACTTGTGGGTCTAGCAGTTAGCAGACAGCAAAGAATATCATCTTTCGAGTATTCATCCAACTGAACGATATCGAAAATTTTAAACCAGACGCAATACTCGTCTATAAAGTGCTCCACGCGTTTGCTGCTGCTTGTTCTCTGTGCTGTTGCAAAGCGAATAATCATTATTTATTCGCCTTTCATAAATTCTCTCATTGTTGATTGCGCTTACGATTTCCGATTTATAAAAAATCGAACATTCAATGATAAAATGAATGGATGGATGGATGAAAACGTTTCGAATAGTATCTCAACTTCGACAAACCAAAACTACAAATTTCAAACGAACAAAAATCTTCATCGATCAGGCATCATCCACAGCACAGACTGGTTATAACTATGCGTACATAAATCGACGACTGATCGATCACTCATCGATTCGTCAATATTTATTTACCACATCATATGTCGTCGTCGTCGTTCACTGACTACACTGTGATCAGTGCAAAAGAAAAGAAAAATTCCACAAACGTCGAATGCAGCAGTGAAAATTTATTTGAAACGGAAACGGAACAAAACAGCAGCAGCTAACGGATGTGTTGCTGAACACGAAAAACAATTGCGAAGCCAGCCAGCCAGGCAGTCAACCAGTTAGCTACAACGAATCCCAGAGTGCCACCACCACTATCCACTGCACGCAAAATCGACTTCGTTTAAAGACTGACAAGTGAACATCTGAAGAAAACAATGAGAAAAATGTATGTGTACAATGGAAAAAAGATTTGAAAATGAAAATTTTCAAAATATTCATCTCTTTACAAAAACCGGAATGTTGTGCTGCTGCTGCTGCTGCTCGAACGTAATCGAACTACAGCCGAGCCGATTGAGAAGCCGAGTAATGTGAGCAAATGCCCTCTCATCCACCATAATAGCCGACAGAGACGGCTAAATCGATTCAAGAAGCTTGCATGCCATCATCAGTATGTACATAGAAGCAAGCATAAAAAGCAGCAAACCAGCGAACACTTTCCGGGAATGCAGACACGAAAAAATTTTGCTGCACGAAAAAATTCAGAAAGACAATGAAACAAAAAAAAAACGAAACACGGAAAACGAAGAAAAATATAATTATACGATGTAATGTGACGAAATTGAGGACAGAAAATTAGCTTGTAAAAAACGCGAACATGTTTCTGAGAAAAGCGACCAAGAATGACGCAAATGATGCTTTGTGGCAATTGAACACGGAGAAATGGATTTCACGGAAGGGGAAGCGATTACAACACCGATAGAAGAATTTCACCTCCGCATTTCAATTCGAATAGGTCAAATTGATGTGCTCTGAGGTACGGGCACAATTGGGGACGCCGACTCCGTCGTCCCCGATTCTCCGACACCGACACTTTTTTCGAGCCGATCGCATGTTCGAGATTCCCGACTGCGGCGAAATTTCGCTCTCGACATTCGCCGCCCCCGCAACACATTGGGTCCGATGTTCAGTTGAGATGAATCAAGCAAAAATGCTAGTGTCGAAAGACCCTGATCAGCAATTTGATAGATTTTCGATCAGCTGGAGGAGTTTCTTCGCTCAATTCGCCCTCGTTGATGATATGGATGGCGTATAAGATGGCGCTCTTAAATGACGAGGGCGCTTGGGGTAGTCGGATGAACGAACTGCTGAGTGCACAAAATGTTTGAACAAGCCAGTGAACGAATGAAAACAAAAAAAAAAGACGAAGAATCAACGAAATTTCGACGACGACGCAATGAGTCGATAGAGTGCAGAGAAATGGAACAGAATTTCAGTTGTTTATGAGACAAAAAGAAATGACGAAATCGAAAAACGAATTCAAAAAACGAAATTTGAGTTTTTTAAAAATGTTCACATTTCTGATTGGTTTAGTGTTAAGAAGTGCTACAGCACAAACATTTGCAAACAACAGATGAGGACGGACAGAGCGGATTTGATTTGTTTGGCTTTTTTGTTCCAGAACAAACGACCGAAATGAGCGATCGAAAAGCCAGTTAGACCAGCCATTAGTCGATTGACGTCTCTGTCTAATCGTAGACATTCCGATCTCTCGTTCGTTTCAACCAAACATCACCCATTCCGATATGATGATGATGATGATGCGGATATCTCTAGGAAAACGCTGAAAGCAAAAGATATCGCTGAAACTATGAAGAGCTGGCTGTATTTAGGCGCTGACTTCAGTGACTGTAACAACAGAAGTGCTATAGAATCGCAAAGGCATAGACGATAAGAACACAGATCAGAAGGAGAATAACACGAATAAACTGACGAAGATATTTATCCGTTTGCGTCACCGTCATTAATTGAGGGAAATACCGAAGTGGCGAAAAAAAATCGCACGTAAAATGGAACGTAATCGCACATTGATGCGATGTGATTACGTGCGTGATGCGATGTGATTACGTGCGATTTCAACTGATACAATGGAATTGATTGTATTAATGCGACTTGACTGAATCACTGACTGGCGATTTCTTACTGATAACTGGAAGGAAGAATGTTTAAGAAATAGATGCACGAAGAAGAAAGGTTGGGCGGTGGCCGACGTGCCTGCAGGAACTGTGTGTGTGTGTGTGAAAAGAGAGTGTGTCGGTCGGTCGGTCGATTCACATTTCAAATGAACTGACGATCAAAAAATATCTGATCTTTGTTACGTCTTCCTTACATTTGACTTTCGATAAAGAGGCAAGCAAATAAATCATTCATTCGGCACCAAAAAAATGCAATGGGCAAAATGAAGGAAATAATCAAACTTTGAGTGTTCATTGCTGCTTCTGTGTGTGTAGATGTGCGAAATGAGATGGATGGTAGGCAAGCAGCTATCGCTTGTCGGTCGGCTCGAAAATTAGTCAAAAAAAACCCAACAACAATAACAACGACAACGATGATATCAATTTTTATGTAGACGTGCGATTTGAATATATTCAATCATCAGTTCGATAACGAATGGAATTTTTTACATTCTTCCACTTCATTTCAACAACAACATTTTCATTCACGTTAGAAGAGCGCAAAAAAAATGGCAATGAAGTGATCATTCATCTGTTAAAATAGTGACGACTATCACAGCGATCTTCATAAATATTGCTGAGTTTGCAGTGATAAGCACTGATATGAGGTTACGCTATCAGTTTTGTTTACGTCGCAGCCGACGACTGACCAATCTGTTGATTTCTCTTTATAAACAAAAAAAAGCGGATGAGATTACAGTGCATTTTTGAGAGATGCAAAAGATTGAAAGCGGTGAGTGGAAACGATTAAATGCTAGAGCAAAACATAAAAACTTTCCTGAGAATATGGAAGTATGACGGCAACTAGGCTAATAAAAGCAACACAAGCGCATTTCGAATGTATGAAAAATCGATTCATGTAACAGCACAAAAAAACCCGCCGAGACAACGTAGTCGTCTTTTATGGAAAATGTCATTCATGATCGTTTAGTGATCATTCGCTTTTTTTTTGCGCTCATTCTCGCATCATTTACGTACGAGAAAAGCGCTTGAATGACACATTACACTCATGAATATTATCGCTTGTGAGTCGTTACACTCGTACCAAAAAAACAAACACACACACGCATTTCTCTTCATTCGCTTCTTGTTGCAATCAAAAACAACAATGCACAAATCAGGGATCGGTGTGAAACGAAACCTGATCAGTGAAACTTGAACATGATCAAAACCTAAGCTAATGAGATCAATTCAATACCTCAAATTTTACTGAGTGGAGGAAGTCATTGAGATGTTAGGGACAGACATTGTTATCCGGTTCAGCTAGCCAACACAAAAAGTTCACCACGCAAAAAATAAGAAACACTCAGAACTTTCATCTATAATGTCAACTTTCATAATTGAGAATATGACAATTCATCATAATACATTATCGTTGGTTCTCACAACCGGTAGATTTGCGAAACACGTTACGTGAGTGATTGATTGAGAGACTGAGTTCAGCAGTCGAGACGGGATTCAGACAGGATTCAATTAAGTGATTTTACTAGATTCCTCATCGAAAACGCTTTCGTCATGAATCAATAAGTGTCAGAAACGCTTTTTTCCAGATTTGCGTTCGTTATTCAGTGAATGCATAAAAGTCGCACGACTAAAGTATACCAACAAAATCGTCGAATTTTTCATGTATCACACATCACATCACACTATTATTGATTCCATACAACATTATCGATATCATCATCATCACCATATACGGCTTCAATTCAGACTATACAAGCAGTACCATTGCTGCCACACACGCACACGCATACATCGGAAATATTAAACAAGCAAAAACCCCTTCGCTATTCGATTGAATGAATAATTGAATCGGATGAAATAAGCGGATTTATCAAGTGAACACTAACAATGAGAGTACAAAGAACACGTTAGCTTTTTTCACTCTCTTCAAATCGAATAATTATTTCACTTCACAAAACTGAAACATTCACCGAATTTGAGTCATATTCGAGTGTGTCGTTTCATTCGAGAGAAAATATACATTCTTGGAATTCTATTCGCAATTAATCAATCTTCACTCACGGAACATTAATCGTTTTAACATACAATCCTTCATATCGTCGTCCATTAGGACAATTGAATGCCACAGACAGCAAACGGACTGACTTGAGAGTTGAGCACTGAGTTCAGGCAATCACTAAGCTTTTACTGCGTAGAAAATTGTTGATGATTATGAGACAAGTGAAAGGATGCGAATGAAATAAACAATTTGAGATCAGTGAAAGCGAATGATCAAATAAACTTCGAAAGTATTGTCGATAACAGGAAATTTGAGCGAGCAATTTTTTAAATTTTATCATAAACAACCATTTTTTGCCGATATCTGTAAAAATGCCGATAAGCCAAAGTATGAATCATTCACACGATTCGACCAGAAGACGGGTGATGACTAAGAAAAATTCTCAGAAATACATTCATAACGAGCCAATCATCGCGCAATCACACTGATATCGTTCACAAGCGATAACGTTTCATAAAAGAAACATGGTTTCTCGATGATCTTCAACAAACCAAACCAAAAGAACCGTGAAAGTTTTGATGTTTGATCGTTCGCGAATGCGACCACAACAAAAACTAGGCACATTACAAATGTTATCCTATAAAAATATGCATATTCAGAACTGAAAATCTTTTCCCATTTCAGGGATTGGAAGGATCACCCTAATGAAAAGCTTAGCTTGTTTCTCTCTCGGCTTCTGATGCTTTCTGATGGAACAGCGTTTATGAGTCAAATCCAGTGCTGTAGAAATTAACAGTGTTTGTGCTGTTTAGGTGATTCCAACCACAATCAACGGATCGAATATCCCTACGTAACACATAAACATTCAGGAAAGGAGATTAGATTTTAAATGACTACAATCGACTTTCTGCATTTTGCAAAAATTTTCACTTCAGAATTTTAATGTCACTCGTATGAACTACAAAATCTGATATACATACGATCATTAAAGTGCCACGAATGAGTCAAATCATTCTCATCCAAAGCGATCACTTAAAACAGAAATTACGATTCGGACACATTTTGTGGCACAACCAATAATATTGATAGTACACAGATATGGTAATACTCGAATGATGAATTGCTATCATTTAATAGTTGGAGCCCACTACTCGGTTCATTCAGATACTTTGAATTTGTCCAATAGCAATAGCAATCCGCTAGGCAGAGAGGGGTGGGGGATGCTCAATTGATAAACATTATTGAGCGCATCTGATCAGTGATATCGTCATGGATGATTGCAAAACGTTTGTTGACGTGTCATCATATCACTACTTGCTAAAATGAATGATTTTTGCTCGTATCGTTCTGTCAATGACATGTTGGAGTGGAACGATGTCATACAGTTAGTTGATCACATGGTGATAACGCACAACTGAAGAGTTGAATTCAGAAAGCAATATGTGACAATAGAACGATCAACAAGCACCTGTCTGCAAGCGGTAAAAAGACGCAGCTGAAATTTGCTTTTGGTATCCTGATTGGATATAGCGTTAGAATGGCACAAGAATCCGGTCGGTCCTAATGGGGATTCCCGCACTCGACTAGAGACAAATGATTCCTTGCTGCCTCCGCGGAGACTCAAAAACAGAGGTGCGTCACAGTGCCAAGCATATTCCATTTTTTCTTTCTTCATTTCATTTGGTTGCGTCGCTTCCTTCTAACTGCTAATATCTTGCAACCAGTCATATTCTACAACCAGTGAGCAGGAAGAGCATTCTGAAAATGATTTGAGACTCTCTGAATAATTGTTGTCTGCCGAAAACTTGCCACAAATGGAAACTACTTCAAGATTCGGCATTAGTGATCATCCCTCCACGATTCATTCAATCGAAGAAATGTGCTCTCTAAATCGCTATTGAATTGAAAGATAGTATGAAGTAAGAAGCGAATATTCACTAATCAACGTATAAAAGACCATAATTCATCGAACATTCTCTCCTGCAAATACCTCCTTTTCTTTCCAACCAAGTAACAATCCAATCCGGTTTCTTAAGCTCAAAGTACGTGCTGTGTTAGCATCTCATGAACCAGTCAAATCGACAACCACATTGAATTTACAACGCACATGTTGATGCTGAACTTTCTTAGCGAACACTCACTCCTTTTATTGCCATTCCATCAATATCGCGATGATAAAAAGAAATTCACATGAATGAGATCAATGGACATTTTTACAAAACAATTCGGAACGCAAGCACACAGGCACACCCTCTAAACTAGGATCGAGCTATACCATTTTCGATAGAATGTCATTTGATCATCTCTCTAAACGTGAAATTTGATCAAAGGAAAGGATGGTTGTAATCGAATGAATCAGAAAATGAAGATGAGAAGAAACTCTATAGATTTGCGAAGCGACCAAATAACATAATAATGCATGAGCAGAACGAACAAACGAGCGAAAAATGCATGACAGTTAATGTGACTCATGCAACAGAACACATTCCCATTTTGAACTGTGATCATTTTAGCAAGCGAATTGATGATCAATGGAAAATATATGAATGAGGATTATTACGACGATGAAACAAATATCTCTCGTCATATGACGTCTTCCTCTCACAGTGATCTCCGCTGATAATGTGTGTGATGAAGAGTGATTTCGTTCCTTTTCCTGTTTCGTATCGAATAATTTTCAATGTATGGGGAGATGAAGTAATGTTTTGAGTGCAATATGAAGCATAGAACATCAAACACGCACTACTATCTATGAAATGAACTTAGCAACGCTCAGTCGTAAACGAAAAATAATGGTGCATGAATAGCTGAGCAAGATTTAAAGATTGGCAGATACGAGATTAACGAACAAAGCACATCAAACATACATAGAACAGGATCATTATTCAGGAAGCTTTATACATCTGTCACCTTCAATGCACCATAACTGAGTCAATCTTATACTGGCCCACACCATTACCATATCCAAGTTTCTGACAGTGTTTTTTTCCGTTCATTTTCGTCTGATGAAAGTCATCGTGAAAGTCATCCAAATCAGTTTAAAAAATAAATATAAAGTACAGGAAAAGAGCACCTGTTGAAAGTATGAAAACAAGCATTGGATGATATGCCAATCATGCACTCAATACATTAAAAACATGAACGCTAAACACACTCAGTCAGCATCAACATAACACGTAAGTGCACCTACTCGAATGCAGCTAGCTGGTGGCATTGTTTGAATGATGCATGATGATCATGTGACATGAATGAGTACGATTTCAGAACTGCAATAACATTCACATTTTGTTGGTGCATACTCTGAGTGCTGCGTGCACAATATCACACAATAAAGAATTCATCAGACGGAATCAATTCAATTGCTCATCATCAATTCCCGAATCATCTTCTTGTAATTCCATTGAAGATGTATGTCATTTCATTTGAGGATATCCTTGGAAAATGCCGGAACATAATGGCGGCTATCATCACACATCCAATGAACCGAACACTGAACTTGAACAAAAGAGTTCTTCTGAGGGAAATAAACTTTAAATTATCCAGTTGTAGATTAAAAACGTACATACACGTTATATGCACCTAAATGTATTGTTCATGTGCACGTATACGTGCTAAGCGGATTCGATGAACTGAAAAATATGTATAGTAACGACGAGAAATTAGCTACGTTCGTCACTCCCGACGAACGTAGCTAAGTTTAAAGTTTATGAATACATCTATATGAGACATGAAGCTAGAGCATTGTCAACATCAACTACTAGCCCAATCAAACTTTCAGCTGATACGTATCAACTAGAAGAAGTTGGCTATGAGTGCTGCTGCTGCATCAGCCAAGAAGAGTATGAGGTGTACGACGAATAGAACAAGTAAGAATGTGTGGAACGATGTGAGAAGCAGCAAAATGCAGACGAAAAAAAAACTCAAAAAAATCGATTTCAAATGGGAAGCCTCGGCGAAGACAGATGGCAATCCAGTAAGTAAAAATGCGCAAAAAAATGGTGAATGTTGGTCGTCGATCAGCTAGTAGCTACAAATATGTAAGTACATCTGTGAAACGTTTATTAAGCTATATTCGACGATGTTTTTTGAACATCAATTCCTATTCCACCAATTTGGTCTCCATACGATTTACATTATATATGAGGCTGAATCGCATAGAGTGTTCGACAGGCTAGACAGATCGATGCTATAGATTGCTTGATGTGCTTCAGACGGACTGATCTCCGACGAGCGTTAACTGGCTGATTCACAGTGATATTCTACAGCAAAACATGGAGCTGCTGCTGTTCGTATATCATCAGCTATAAACATAAGCAATACGAAACGTCAAACATCGGTGGTGTGTTTACTCATAATTTCTATCAGCGTTTGCGTGCATGATAGAATGTTTTTTTTTCAGTTGAGTTGTTCCAGGACTGCTCTATGCCATTCACTTCGGGCAGCTAACATGTAAGCTGAATAAATAAAGTGCAAATAATAGAATGATCAACTATTATGTTAAACTGTTTACAAAAGGCTCTCATGGACACCACATTGATGTATGATGCTGACTGAGCAATAGATTGTCTGTCTATAGGGTATTCATGCGTTCGTTCATTCATTTTACTTGCAATAATCGCAAGTAATGCTAGCAGACATTTCAAACAAGATAGACGACGACTGCATATTGGCTGGCTGTTATTTGAAGGCCTACTGACACTCTGACGACGTTCATCTGCATTCTTCAGTGGTCGAACATTGGAACACTGAAACACGCTGCTGATTCGTAGAGACCGATTTGCGTTCATTGATACACTTTCATGAATATTCATTGTTTGATTATTGCAAATTAAATACACTCACATTCAGTATCGCATCTGTTTCCTTTCAAATGACCAAAAAACCAGCAAAACCAGTGCCAATAAATACGACGAAACTAACTGAACGAGAATACGGAACAGAAACGGACGGGGAAATAAAGTCCTCATGCATGAAAGCAAAACTTGATTTGATAGCGTTTGCACATTGCATATTACGAGCAGGCATTGTTGCATATTACAACTTGAATCAATGATAGTGAACCTTTCCCACATGTCCATGAAAGCGACCTAACAGAGAAATAAGCTAACAGCAGGAGTTCAACCCCTTCTATAGAACATTCGAAACGCTCATTTACATTGACTGAATAAGCTTTTGTGCGAGTTTACTGATATCAGCGATTTTCAAATGACGGAGATTTTATTCTGGAGGGTGACTCGATGATATCACGGGAAATCAAGAAGCTGGTAAACCGTTCATGATTGATTTGTCGGACTGATTCGGAAATGCTTCTTCAATCACAAAGAATCGATTCTACTAACAGCATCGAGAGTTTTTCAAAGGGAACTCGATTGGATGAATTTCTCAAGTTTTTTTCTGATTTCTCATCAACAGGCGACAGATTGCCGGAGGTGGTTGCAAATTGCGGTCATACGGACTGTTGGGGTGAAGGACTGTTTCCCAGCATATGGCTGAAGTGGGATGCCGAGTGCAACAATACGAGAATCACTGCTCCATAGGGGAAGCCGATAGAGCAGAACGCTTTTGAGTAGACGACCACTGAGAGCTGCAACAGCTGGCAGTCGACTACACCAGACACCCAACGAATCGGCGACTGAAGCGACCGATCCGTCTCGACGAGCAATGATCACATTTCTGCTCGTTCTCTACTCATCATATCTTTCATGTGATCTCTCTTGGATTCCTGCAAAAAAGTGCAAATGATCACACAAATCACCACTAAATAAAAACATCCATCCAATGGCGTCTCCTATCCGAATAGCCAAAGATCTCACATCAGCCAATCAGCGTCCACGCCTTACCGTATCCGCATGCACTTTACAAAGTTCTCTGCATCTATAATAGTCCAAACTTTACACAATGTTTCGCCGCTTGTTTACGGATATTCACAATGCACTCAGCACAACCCCTCCTCTCTCGATTCGATAATCCTCACTGTGCGATTGTTTTGCACAAAGAACTGCGGCGGCGATTCGATTACTCGAACAGCAGCGCTGATTCGGAGCGCTATATTTGTCTTCTTTTCTGTGAACAACGCGCATTCAATACGAACAGATGTGCAAAAGCAACACAATAATATACCACGTTCGACGTTTTCGTATATTTCTCAACAAATTTCCATCCACTCTCCAACGTAAGCACATATGGGATGATCAGAGAACGCTATTCGTTCATCAAAGAACAAAAACACCGCAAGCAACAATCCTACTGAATGGCAATCATTTCAACGTTTTGTATGGATGGCGGCCTCGATGCGATGAATTCAGCATAGAATATAACTGAATTCAGCGCTGTTTGAAGAATATCCTTTGCAAATCCACTATGAAATCAACCATTAGAAAGTGGTGTTTGAGATTCGAGAAAGGAGCTTAGACCGCGATCTCAGTCCCGTTGGGCGATTGGCCGCAAACGCTGAGAACTATTGCTGTGGATTAAAAGAAAGAGTATATAGGCATGTCTGATGGGAGTACGAAAAACGAGGATATTATAGTATAGATGGAGATTAAGTTCATCCATAGTCTGGTATTTGACAAATGCATGAAATTCCTTGGATGGAAACAGAGAACCAAGTAGATGCCAGACGCATGAACATGACTGAATGATCAATGGAAAGCATAGATGCCGATTCAATCAAATTGCTTCAGTGTAAGTTGCGTGCATACTTATTTATAGACACATGCATAACGCTCTCCATAAGCGTACGATATAATGCATATTCAATTCGACAAATACAGCAAAAAAAAACATTCAAGAGATTGTAAGAATGAAGGACGAATGAATAATGGAAATAAACGGAAGAACAGAAATGAATCGATGAAACAACCCAAGAATGTGAACTCGATTTTTTCCTCGATGAATCTGTAAACACAAAGCGAAAAAAATCTTATCCACTTTCTTTTCCCTTTCTTTTACTCGCTGAAAACATTTCGTAGACGCATCCAAAACCTTATTTGTGCGTCGTCTATGAGCACAGCTGTGTTCGCTCACTCACATTCATCACCAAATTCATTTGTACTTTCGATCATTGTTAGTCGTAACAACTTCTATACTGCTCACACATGTTCAAGAATGAAGTGGTAGTGAGTCGTTGAAATCAACTAAATGAGAAGGAAAGCATCCATAGAACTCTCCGACCAAAAAACATTCCATAGAACTGAAATGTTCTGTTGGCCGTCTGGCTAAGCTGAGACTCACCAATTGCACTTTGTTCTGTTGATTGGACACTGGGATAGACGATCACTTCGACAATGCCCTATGTCACGTATTATTTATCGTATCAAATACGAAAACATCACAAGCTTCCCATAAACTTTCAGAGAACTTTCAACGATCCACAACATACACTAGCGTGCGTATTCATGCGTTTTGTATTCGTTGTACTTCGGAAATTCGATATTGTCCTATGTGCAGCAGCAATTCCTCATCCTTTGCCCTAGCGATAACGACGACAATAATTATAGTTACCATGTGATTAGTTTGCCTTCAGCAACGCAATAGAAGGAAATGATTATTGGTGCACGCAAAATACGAGCAACCATCAGTTCCTTTAAATCACATATAATAACATATAGAAACAATTTGCTGTACACATGAATCAGTGAGTGATTTTGGAAATCACACGAATAATGTTTCGACAATGAAAATTTCAGAGCAAAATATTCCTTACTGCCGGGAGTCAGTGTTGCAGAACAACATTATAAGCAATCCTGATAGATGTATTGCCTTGCATCGATGTTTTCATCGACCTTGCCTGTGACATTCACATAAACAAGGCTTTCTGCTGCTGCATCGATTTATAGAAATTCTTATTCGATTGGAACGTCAACTAAATACCAAACTGTTGATACGCTCTTTTGCCATTATCGTTTATTAAATGTAAAAAATTCGTCACAACTGAAACATCCAGCAAAAGGACTCAATAAGAGTTCGTGCATAAGTCATCATTTTCAGATGATCGCTCAGTCCCCTCTACGAAGACTGCTCGGCTTGATATTGTTTCATCATCAGCATTACCGTCATTAACAAACATACTTGAAACCGTTTGAATTCTTCGTAGAAGATCCCACAGAAGGTTTCGAATTTGGTAATTTGTTAAATAAGTTTGAGAATAAAATAAAATGCGATCCCGTAGACATCTGAAATGGTTAATAAAAAATTTCAATTGGAACTTTTTTCTCCCTAACTCCGTCAACAAATCAACAGATGAAATGAGATGTCATGTTTGTTTCATAATTCTATTGAAGGAACAACCTTGAAAAGCTCCTCAAAAACTCGAACATTATGTCTGATTCACACAACGTACCACATTATCTATAACATACTGCTATAGATTTGCTGAGCAATGTCAAAGAACATCGAATTGCCCACAAGAAAATGATGATGAGGACGGAAAAATGACACGATAGGAATAAGACACGTTGACGATGGCATTGTGCGCAGAGCAGAAAAAGAAATTACTTCAAAAATTTATGAGCTATTTTTCTTCGACGAACAAATCAAGTCCATACATAAAATTCATACTTGAACATAAGAACACCTTCAGACATAATTAACACTTCCTTGGATACCTCAGATAAAGAATATTTTGTCGTCACAAAGTGCAAACGATGCAAACATATATGATTATTCAATACAATCCTGATTGCTAATCAAATAAGTGAGCATGATGAGAAATTACAGCATGCAAAAAAATGCAATTCAATTGTAAAATCGTAAAAATCACGAGAAATGCAACCAAACTAGCAGATATCTTATCGTTAGTAGCAGAAAAAATATGGCAATGTTTACGATTCGACTAGTGAATAACTAGGAAAAGCGAACTTTTTCAAAGAAATAAACGACACATCTTAAGCAAAGGCAAATGCCAAAGGAGCTTTAAAAATGTCTCTTCTCCTTAGACATTCGCGGAAAAAAGCGAAACTGAACTCTGGTGAATTTTGATTAAACAGATCCTTCGTTCGTTGATCTGTCGTCTGTTTGTTCACTTATTGATGAACGTCATTGTAGGTGAGTGAGTGATTTTGATCCGAGTGCACGCACACACCGACAACGACGTGCAAGCGAACACAATGCCACAGCTTTGAACAAAATGGAACAAAAATAATTTTTCGAAAAAAAACCGTTAATCATAGGAATGAACAAAAAAATGAGTGGTGCATGAGAAGAGTGAATGTGTAGAAAAGATGATGCGAAATGCAAGGAAGGAAACGCTCATCGTTCATTCTCAAATAGTCTAAAAATAAAATTTCCGTTCCGTACATTTTAATTCCTTTCCTCTTACTCTTACGTCCCTGATTGCTAGTGCTGCTGCTGCTGCTGCTGGCATTTCCATTGGTCGATTGGTTTTTTTTTTCGTTGAAGGAAGGTCGTCAAATCAACGGAAACAATTTTACGCGATGAAAATTCATGAATTGTAACATTTCCATATAATTACTGCAAGTACACAAGAATGTATTCATGGAATTTTCATTGTGTATGTGAACATGTTGAGAGTTCGTAGCGTTCAGATTTTCGAATCAATAATCCGATATTCCATACTTCCCCCATAATCACGCACCACCTCCCTACTATTATCGCAAATGAATGCTTGATGAACTTTGATATCTCATGCTATTTTATAAAGATAATATTGAAAGATATTCATGGTATTGTATCAAAGGAAGCAATCGAAACACAGAAATGCTTTGAGCCAGAGTTATGCGTATAGTTACAATGAAATCGCTTAGTAGTTCACAAAATAAATCTTTAAATTACTTAGGAGATCAATTGCAGTATCCTTCAATAAGACGAGATAGTATGAATTGTTAGTATGAATTGCACTACCACCGAAGTGATATATTCACTGCTAAATTTATGACTACTAAAGTAATAAATGACAGATGAAAAGCGATCAATCTATACAAGTTCAACCAACTTGTTGGCAAAGTTAAGAAAGCAAAATTGACGAATCAAACAGTAACGTGGAATCAAGCACAACATCACGAGCACACCTACTTGCTTGGTCTGAAGAGAACCACTTCGAAATCTGGCCATTTGCAACACAACCGGACGCATCACTGACCGAATGAGCTATGGGCATGAAACAGTGCTGTGAATTAGAAGCACTATGAATCATTCTAAAAGTACAATCAATCGATCAAAATCACTATCGATCACCATCAATCAGTACTTAGTTTTCAGCTGACGAGTTAGTTTTGTTGCAATTCGTTCTGAACTGAAGTTCAACAAAAAAAAAACCGTAATGAAAATGTTGATTCTATTTTTGTTAACATTTTTCCACCGATCATCCAGAATTCTAATCTCATGACAATTTCTCATCAAAAATCATTCAGTCATTTACTCAGTTCTTCATTCCTTCGATTCCAGAGTCGAATAATGTAGCAAACAGAAATATTCCTCTCATAATGACAAATTTGTTGGCACAGAAAATAATTATTCATAGGCACTGTGTGTTCCGCGTTTTTGCTACGTTCTATTTTTACTTCTCGTGCACAATACGATGAATGAGTGCAAACCAGTAAATGAATGGGAGAACACCGTTGGCAAAACCAATTACTTATGTACCCTAAGGTAGTAGGTGCATCGAGCGCGGAACACATCAATTTATTACTCTTTGCAAAAAAAGTTCATCAATGAAAGAAAAAATCACTATTAGTTGTTCAACTGCATCGAGAGAATCGATAAGAATTGTTGGTTTCTGTTTTGAGTTCATTTCATTTTTTGAATAAATCAATGGTTTTTGAGGGACTAAGCACTCTAGTACGATCGATATGTGAGCACTTTGCCATAGTCCACGCACTGATTTTGGTTTTCTTATAGCTCTGCATCGACATTGAACGTAGGAATCTCTTTCACTGGAATATCTTATTGCAATATCCAATCTCATCAGTCTGATTTCCCCATCGAATATCTGCCTCCCTCCGGCAATTCTCGCCATTTTTTTTTTCAAATCCTATCGCATAGTTCACCATCTTCAATGTATGATCTCATGAGATCTTCAACTCTCTCGACTTGCTTGCACTCACGACACTGGTTCTCGTTCTTCAACATCCGATTGAATTGGATCTCATGATATTTGATCTTATGAAAAAAATGCTCGAATGATGGATGCTCTTGTCCTTTAGCTAACTCGCTCGCATGTAGGCAAATTGAATCACTCGCAGAAAGCATTTGCACTTTGCAATCATTGAATCACTCGCCTTTTGCTGGTGCACCTTAAGGTAACCAGAACGTTCGCAGAACGCACTTACTCATCGCTCAATGATGCACCAAATAATTTTCAAAGCTTTTTACAGCATTCAATCAGAATAATACAAAAACAAGGCAACAGAATGAGCGTGCAAATGGAACAATTCAATAGCTAGCAACAGAAATCAGTGCAGTGCTCATTCACCATGATACTATCGGAAATCCTTGAATCACAAAACGACCAATGAAATCTCGGTAACACTAGAAGATAACGTGCCAAAATCGGTGACTGTCATAACGTATCACCAACTGCATTCGATACATTAGAAGTAACGTGATAGAAGATGTGTGCGCGTTGGATGGACAACCTAAATGCATGATCAAAAAGCAAGACTTGTACAAAAATACTAATGCATGATATGGAAGCGAGTGCGCATCTGACGTACACAACACCAATATGTAAAATATCCACTGTTCATCTATTCAGACTCGCGGCAGCATGTGATCTGATTCTCACTATATTCCTTGCATGTGACTCATCCATATTCATGCATTTCTATAATATTGTATCTGTGTACATGATGTGTTGTTTGTCTGCTTGTCGAAATGCCTGCTTGATTCATTCATTCTCGTTACTATTATAGAACGTAAACTAACGCAACATACAAAAATTTGTTTGAAGCATCACACTATGAATTGGCATCAAATATTTGCCAAGAAATGGCTCCCACGTGGATACGAACATCTCTTAGGGAGACCAAAACAATGACGGCAAGACCCATTAGTGAAATTGTTCGCGCAAAATTAGTCACATTACGGAAAGAATCGTAAATATTGGAAAGAATTTGATCTGTGTATCCGGCGAGGCTGTCAAACAAATGTCACCCTATAAGAACACCGGATGCCAGTGATACAATTCATATAAATGTACTTGTTTGATTGTAAGCAAAAATCATAGAGCATTCCGAAAATTTCATCAAACAACTACAAATTTCCATCAAACAAACGCCTAATAACGTTTCTATAAATAGCAAATGCAAGCCTTCAGCCGTCACCTGCTGCTTTGGATGTGTGCGTTGGATGGACAACCTAAATGCATGATCAAAAAGCAAGACTTATACAAAAATACTAATGCATGATATGGAAGCGAGTACGCATCTGACGGACACAACACCAATTTGTAAAATATCCACTGTTATTCATCTATTCAGACTTGCGGGAGCATGTGATCTGATTCTCCTGCTGCTGTTTGTTTCGACAACAAAAATTTTATAAAGACTATTTATATGTGATTAAATTGCTGCGGTAAATCAAACGTATCATTTACGAACTTATAACTTCTCGGAATTCATCTAAAGCTTTTTACTAACCAATCATTTGTGTATCGTTTAAATGTTCAAGAATTGAAGCAGCGAAACATGACTGACTGGAATTGATACGAACCAGAACACACACCGAAACGAGCAGATGTCTTTATAGAACAAACTAACTTCAATAAAAAACGAACACCCATCAACTCAAACATAATTGATTACTCAAGCTGATAATAAATGAGCATAGCTGTGCGTTGTGTCTCGCCCAAAAACCACCAAAAAAAAATCTCGATCGAAAAATCAGAACACTAACGATCAAAAAGTGCAATCGCTCGCAAAACAAAAATCAAATCAACTGAGTGAGACTCAAACAAAGGATTCGACGAGACCAACAATGAAGCAACGACATTATAGCACAACAGTTTCCAGATGTAAATTGAGGTGAAAATTAGTGAGAATCAGTCAAAAGCATGGCCATATATTGCCGATGATTTATAAATCAGATTTGCAATTCCTCAGGATCCGCTGTGCCAGCATTAAATTCTTTTGAAAGAATACGCTCTTATGTGCGAAATGAATGTTCTCAACTCTTAACTCTTATTTACGAAAATCTCATTATAATGAAATCATTCGATGAAATCATTATTATGAAAAAAATCAATCGCATTCTCACGATGACACGAGGCGTTCATCTTATTAAATCTATACAAGTTCAAAAATAAAATTCTTTCCTGAATATCGACTCCATCAGAAAATTAAATTTCAAAATTCATCGTTCATCAATCACTATCCAACATTCTTCTTTTGCAGTCGTACACACCCAAATATATCTTTATCACTTCTTCACACTAGGAAACTATGCCTCTCCAATTACTCTCTGAGGATTCGTTCAGTGAATCGGAAATTTTCAACTCATAAAATTCGAGCGCTGGTGAAAGCTTGTTCCCTTTAAAACAACTGTTTGCTGTTTTGTGCTGCTCAAGATTTGCTGACTATTACAACTCACCTGCTAATTAGTAAATGAAAGAATGAATCACCTCATCAAATTCACGCTGTGTTCTTCAGGAAATTCATCTTTCAACCTTATCTCTTTTAATAACGAACCAAATGTTGCGATACGCATTCTGACAATATATTAAAATCAATAGAAAGCTAGAACAAGATTATGAATTCAATGGAAATTGAGTTAATACAAATCAAGTGAATGCAAAATTATGAATTCATACTAACGTAAAGCCAAACTATGATTCAATATGATCGTCATGTGATTAAAACACTCAAATTAATCTCATTCACGCGGTAGACAGATCACGCGCTATTATCGTTCACCGAATAACAACTCAACAACAACAACAATTCACAGTATTGCGCATACATATACACATTCACGGTTTGTCATGAAATCAGCAAATCATGTTACGAAGTCTGAGTCAGAAATCGTTTTTGAGTCATTGGGCAGTAGAGTCGTTCACCTTGACAACTTCACTAATCATAAATGACTAGCCACTAAAATGAATTTTTGAGTTGTGTATTGTTGCATTCATCATGTATCATAGATTATTTGTTGTTTTTTTTGCAAATTTAAAAAGCCACTGATTCAATTCCACTTTGTTCCGTTCAAGCCAAATAAACTGAAAACATCCTCGACAAGAGTCTCGATCAACAGTGAATGATAAGAATCAACATGTGTATAGTAGAAAGCGATAAGACAGTGGAACAATTCCCTAATACAGCACGAATATCACATGTAAATGTTGAACGACACTCTGATAATATTCGTGCAAAAATTACAGATTGCAATTGATATAGTAATACTCTAGTAATGTAACAATCATTACTGGTGATATGAGCAGTTTATCGTGCAAATTCCCGCAAAAATGATAATGTGTGCAACAACGATCAAAAATGAAATACATTCCGAATGAGAAACTCAACAATTCTCATTCAATTCATCACGATAATGATATGAATAACGTATTCCTCTGGCATGATTTCATGAAGTCATTACGATTATTTGTTTGAATGATATCATCAATCATCGAACAAATGCAAAGTTTTACGCAAATTAAATGCAGTTCCAAAACCATCAAAATGTTCACTTTTTCTCAATTTCATTCGCCCATTTCCAGCAACCAACTCGTGGACTACTCACATAAAGTCTCCGGATAAAACATGCTCTGCGTTCTCAATTTCATCAAACACTTCAAAAATATGCAATCGAGAGAGCATTTGAAAACCATAAACCAAATTTTGCATTGGAAATGTTGCTTGAAAATTGATGTGCTGCAAACCAGAACGAGTTGAGGACAGAAACCGCGATAATCGTCTTAGGGAATAACACACAAACTACCGTAGTATGACGACGCTACTCTCTGTCACTCACTTTGACAGTGGAGCGAAGTTGCTCTCGTCAATATCGTAGCCAGATTGCTTCTATGAGTAAATTTCAGAGGAACGATAGAATTATTTGGTAATTGTGAAAAATATTTTCAGAATCCGGCAGCAGCATCATTCAGAAGGCATTCGCTCTAATGTTGTCGCTTTCGCGGTTTTACATAATCTTATCGGTACCACTGTAATTTTAACAAAACCACTCGGCAGAGGCTATGAACACTCTCTGTGGCACCTCAGAAGTAGAGCCACGACCGGTAATTAGCACGTCGCGGGTTCGACTCCTGTTCACGCAGGAAAGTTTTGCTTGGAACCGAGCGGTGTACCGACGTCATTAAGTATCACTGTTGGTATGAATGCTATCTTGATCACGATTATTATTCTCAACACTGTCATCGAAACAATATTAGTGGGAATGGCTCGACAGCAAGTTTGATAGCCGAGTGAGCTTACTAAGAATCGCTAGAACCGTAGGAAGTTTCGTGGTTACCGCAGGCATCTAGAAAAGCTAGACCACCGTAATCAAGGAACAAGTTGAAGCAATGAGAATGAAACATCCGCTAGTGGCATATCATTTTAAAGTGATCCATCTTAAAATGAGACTCGTTTATTCGTCCTCATACCGGATACGATTTCTGAAAAATTCATCGGAAATGATCGATTCTATAACCAATTATCGCTCAATCATGTTTTTTTCTTATCCTGCATTTGTTCATCCTGAAGGATCACTTATGCAGTGGCTTATGAATATAAGCAAGGCGAGTGATCTACGATCTTGAATCTATTTTCTGAATGTTTTCCACCTCTCACGGCTAGAATAGTGCAAAATGCAGCAGAACACTATTCAGTTGATCCCTAGAAAATGGAAAATAAGAGCACATGAGCATGCACTTTAACTTGTAAACACAATATGGAAAATCATACGACCGACCGTGAAATTATCCACTGGAGAAGCTTTATTCCATTAACGATAAGATATTTCGATGCCTTACCACATTTAAAAACCAAATTCATTTGTTGTGTAAGGTTTACAGATAACTAGGATTTGGTTTTGATTGGGATCGCTCAAATTTGCAAAGATTTTCATGGTTTCTAGCAATATTTTCAGACTGATTTTCACATAATATCCACGTATCTGTCGCGGCTTTCTCATCTTAATCATCATAAGTGTATCATATTCTCATGCTTCACCACTGTATTGTCATCATCTGAGAACGTTTCATTCAGTATCTGATGAATAACCATTGAAACAAAACAGTTTCAGATGAATATGTGAAAACTTGGGACTTCAGTTTTAGCACAAAAATTACAAACATCTAGCACAAAACACAAATTTACATTCATCCGATTCAACAGAACTTCAGCGTCTAGTCTGAAGCACGTCAACTGGTGCACGTTGGTACCAGTTGACCATTGACGCCGTGGAACTAAGAGTATAATGGAATATTTTGAGAAATATTTGGTTACTAACAAGAACTAAGAATAATCGAACAAAATTCAACAAAAATAGCAGAATGAAATAAAAGTGTGTATAGTGTTTGCATGATTACTAATGAACTGATACGAAGTATATACACGCCCAACTGAAGGCAAAGGATTCAGAAGCACAGTTAGCAATTAGATGAGTTCATTACCAGCGAATGTGATACTCAGCAACCTGATATTCAGTCGAATCCTGTGAGGAAAAACTTCGCAAACTCAACGGTGACAAAAAGACTGATGCCCATTCTCCTTTTTCTATTCATAGAGCTTTTTTCGTGCCACATTCAGATTTTCTCTATCATAGACTATATACGGTGCTTCGACGTGTCAAAAACGAACTGAAGTGTGTTCTCATAGTCGATAACAATAAAGTTTTTTCCTCATGCAATCTGATTAAATTTGGTCTCATGATATTTTTGGTCGGATGATATCTGATCATGAGTAAATTTCAACAAAAATCTTGTGCCACCTTAAGGAATAACTAGCATTCGAGCAATCCCAGTCAATCATTCGACAAGTTCAATAAACAGTGGGAAGGCAAGCGACATTCCAGCATCCTAGTCCGCTTTTCTAACGGTTCAGTGGTCTCGATTCTCTGCAGAGAATCCAGATGTCATGAAAGCTTTCTATTCCATGCGTTCATAGCGGATTTCACGCTTTATTAACGCCGCAAAGACAGACGACACAAGAGTGGTTTGAATCTACTCGAGCACAATTCATATAATATGATAATGTCCGCATCATTACTAGTGTCTAACAAGAATGTCTGTTTACTACAACTAATTGTTCATTCATCTGTAACTCCGTACTCCTCTCAAATATTCATGCCGGTAATCAGCTACACTGGAGTGGTTAAGATTCTTTGAAAGACAGAACCGAGGCCAGTTCCAACAGAACAACATAAAATGTCAAAGCTAATGGAAGAAAGATCAGTGACTGAGCAGACTAAATGATATGAAGAACTCGAATGGTCAAAGCCGTACAAGAGTTGAAGTTTAACGATCATTTTAGACAAGCTTCCTAAATTTCCCGGATTTCGAAGCTACTGGAGATTTCAAAGAACTATTCCGTAATCCGGAATGAAAATTACAAAATTTTGTTGCGAATTACAAAATATTACAGACTCTGCTGCCTGTAAAGAGATAATGAGCTCACAAAATTTCGACGTACCCATAACAGAATTACAGTGTAATGATTCTCCGGTACACTCAAGATATTTGGAGTGAATATAGTTTAAAATTTTTTTACATTCAACAGTAACATGCGCTAGATGAATAGAAATTGAAAACGAGCGAGAAAAATATGCTTTCTTATTACGTATGTATGTGTTGGGTCGAGCACTCTAGTTTATTTATTTCGTGGCAATTTCACAAGGAGACATTCCTCATTCTCGCTGTAGCTTCATCATGATCTAATGCGCCAAAGTCATCCGTTTATCCCCTCTGTCTAATTTTCTCCGAATGCCTTCTCATCTGAGCATCCGTATGACCGAGCGAAACAAGACTCATCAGACTCATCCAATTGGTCGAAATAAAGCATTCATTGAAAAGACCCTTTACTGGCTCACATACATCCATCGGTACAGCTGAACTCACAAGCAACTGCTCGTTTCAATGCTCCAGGCCCAAACACCTAATGCATGTATCACTGTCAAAGTCACGAACGAACTGCTTGAACGAACCGCAGCTCGTAGAAACGCTCAATTTTACACTCATAACGCGGGTTGTCGATCAAAAACTGATCTCTTCCCTATTGTAAATGTCACTCTGATAGAAATAAAACGTTTCAAAGGCAATAACTTTGTGCCAGTCTCCCCCGGAGCATTGGTAATCGTCTATTAAGAGAAGCTATTTGATATTTTCTAATGCACCAGATGACGATGTATCAACGCATTACTGCTGTGGATGGTCTCAATGAGGCATGAAATCCGTTCCAATGAATTCCACGGACCACAACACTCTCGATACTTGAAAGTCTCGATATGTTTACGTGAATGTTGAAAAATAGCAGTTTTAAGAGGACAGAATGAAACTTCTCTACACAGCTCTGGATGCTGCGACCTCGGCGAATTCCATGAAATCCATATAATAATGAATGATCCTTACCATGTGATTCATGGAAGCGAGTTCATTTGAAGATTGATAAATGGATATTAGAGATTCGAAAAAATTAAGTGGATTCAAATTTGGACGAACAATTTAACGAGAGAACAGGATAACGATCTGAACTGAGTAACTTCTCGCAATAATATTAGAGATCACAAATACGGCGTTATCGCAGATATATTCTGAGCTAGGGGATAAATATCGAATTGCATCTATAATCCATTGAAAAATACTTACATACAAAGAAATACATTTCTGAAGGTACGTGGATACACCGTGGATTATTCCATAACACAGATCGTCAATCTTTTGATTCAGTGCTCGTATTCTCTCATCTACTGGCACTGTCATACATGGATGTGTATGAATAAAAATGGATTTTTGCACATGAACGACTAAACGGTCTGTGTATATTCGCAATTTTCCACTCAACATTGCATCGCATCTTGTGCTGATGTGATGATGTTCATTCATTCGGATGATGCTGTCTGGCAAAAAAAGTGAATGAACGATGCATGGGGAAAACACATTACGAATTTTATTCATCAACAGCTGACTAAATCGAAGATCACTTTTTCTGCACAAATTCTATGAGTAGCAAATGAACCAATCGCACCCAGTTCGAATAGTCAGTCTATAGCTGACAAAGCAAAACACATCTTGCAAACACATGAAAAGTAGCATAAACATTGCAAACAAACGATTAGCAGCATTACCAGCAGCCGTAAACCATTGAAAGTATATTACTTACTGCACAGAGCAAAAGAATTTGTTGATTGCAATTGTTTGACGTTTATCAGTAATGTTTTGAAGACGATTGTTTATGTATTTGAGTTCTTTAATGCAAAGTTGATTAGGTTACTCAACAGTATAACCAAATATATGTTGCCATCAAGATCCGATCGTTTCCAACAGAACAATGCGATACAGTTCAGATGACGCATTGATCCCATGACTATTCGGTAATGTGTAAGCCCACAAGATGTATGTATTCGGTTCGAGGGACACAGAGACTCTTCTCTGACATATGCAATCGAGTTGCTCGTATAGATTATTGTATTGTGTTGCATGGACGGAAAAAAGTCTTGGATTAGGAGGTCTACGACCAAGTTTTTGGAATCGGGAAACCCGAAAATGCAGCCGGTTCGAGAAACAAATCTGTGACGGAGTTCCCGAAATCCCCGCAACACACTAGGTTATGGTTATAGTCACATAACTTACGCAGTATATTGAAGCCTGTGTGATATTGAAGTTATATCAATAACGCTGTTGTCGCGTTGCGATGGTTTCACAAGTCGCATCTTAATCTACTTATTTGCACACAGACGATGATTAACAAAACATTCTAAGAATGATTTTCGACCATTTCAATGTGTAACCAAAATCCTCATTATCAAGCTCTACACAATCATATGACATCATATAAATACACAATATTCATGCATATTTATGAGTGCATATATATAGGGATGACAGTTATATCACACTGCGACACGTATTGCGCAAAGTAACATTTCATAACCATAACTCCATCCAGTAGATACGTAGTAAATATAAAGTACGTTATTGAAGTGCAACCGTCAAAATATTTTTTGTTTCGTAACTACTCTCAATGTGTTTACCACACAAACGTTGAAAGACTGATGATGTATGTTTGTGAGGAAAATGAAATGTGTAGACTGAAAGTGGAATGGGGATCATCTATTGGACTGTATTGTAAATCACAGATGGATGGATTATTTGTCGCAATTGAATGGAATGAGGAGGAAATCACTCGATTTTCTATAACTCCTCAATCAATCGAGTTATTTTTAATTATACCTCCACTGGTAACAAAATTCCAACTGAGTAATATACGATCACTGGTACTATACGAAATCCCAATAATATATAATAATATAATAGCAATTACAGTTTATTTATCTTCATAAATATCGCTGTTGTGTTATGATGTGATAAAATAACATTTTATCTTCTCCATAGTAATTCATATCTTTTCCTCATAACTTCATTTAGTTTAGTTATATGATTCACGAAATTACTCAATTTTATGAAAATACATTTAAATCTGTTTGTTCCAATCAGTTTGCACGCAGTCACGGAAGTGTCCAAGTGTCTTCAACTGTGCTCATTGATCATCAACCACACCCAGCCAGCAGCATCAAATCATGTTCTCAATCGATTCTCAGCGTTCTCGATCAACTCCATGGCCGCCGTTCGTTTTGTTTATTCACTTTCAATCACGAACTGGAGCTGTCCTCTTTTTTTGAAACTTCGTTTCTTCGAAAAACGAGAAATAAAGATGTAAACATGCAATTAACTGGGTACATTCACATCAGTCATTCGTCTGAAGTGTTCGGAACTAGTTTAGAGCACATTCAACCAAGACGCAGCCTATTTATCATAACCTTGTTCATTTCCTTTGTTTCATCGTCAGTCCGCAAAAAAAAATGAAACGACAGTCGAAAGCTGACGGATATGGACAAATTTCCAATGCTTGTTTGTCGCTGTAAATGCGAAGAAACAATGATGTTTGGAATAAACTCCTCAGGATAAACTGAAGAAAAATAGGTTCATGAAGTTGTCTTCAAGAGTTGTTTAAAAGAATCGCTTTTGTCTGAACAACATCCAGTTGTACACAATCGCTCGTGCTTGACAGACTGTAACCAATATAATTCACGGAAGAATTTCACCGAAATAATTCTCCCCATAAACCGTAGTGAATCCGCAGAAGCGAACTGTAAAACTCCAGCAAAACACATCATATCAAGCGGCAGGCGTATTCGTGCATAGGTTCAGGAAATGGAAACAGACGATCGTTCAGATGAGAAAAGAGAAATTAACATCACAAGTTTAGAAGAACAACTTTTCATGTTTTTTGTTGTACGCTTGTATCTTTCAAATTAAAATCTTTTCATGGTACTTTTCTCATTGTCAGTACGCTTGTACGTACTGTTGACAGTTGCATGAATCAGATAGATGGAAAATCAGTCAGCAGTTACGAATTGTCGTCTCTGATTTTGCAGCAGCAGCAGCAGCAGGAAAGGGAATCATGCATGCAAACAATGTGGGAATCATTGAAAGTACATTTGAATTATCGCTAAAAGCATCAGTAATTAAAAAGCAAAAGTGATCAACATCATTCAATTTGTAAACATGACGCACACTCTTAAGCAGTTATGCAGTATAACTCCATGAAATTATACATGAAAATCAACTCATCTGGATGCTATCAAATCAAACGCGGATGCTTTGAAAAATTACATCTCTTATAGAATGTACACTTCCTCTGATAGTAGCAATCCACTTCTGATGATATTGCCCGCAGATGGATCGCCTTCAGAACACTGAACATTTAGCATAAGTGCTCACATCATCCATTCTTGTATACGTATGCGTACATGAACAACTTGTTAAGTAACGATGAATCGCTTCATCTTATACTTAAGATGTGACGAAATTTCTCGAATAATTCCGGCATAATAGCAATGATGAATTTTGCATTAAAAAATGACGAACTTACCAAATAAACAATTGCCGTAGTCGTGAAATTATAAAATTTCTGGGCATGCATACACTGAATACATATTGAGCCAGAGAAACAACCAATAGTGATAATAGAAGTCGATATTAAAAAAGTTGCACGTATAATAACTTAAGAAACGCAAACGATTAAATGATTGCAGTAGTGAAAAAACATCGAATGAGCAGAATAAATTCAACGGATAGGAAAACAGGAAAACTCGTGAAAAAAGTTATCTCTCAGCCTTATAAATGTAATAGTTAAATTTTAAAACAGAGATCACACTAGCAGACACTGACTGATCTTTGTCACAGACTTGTTAATGTTATTGTTATTCAGCCATTTCTAGTCTCCGTTTTAACTCGTATAAGAAAAACAAAATGATGAGAAAGTGTTCTGCTCAGCTGCTGCTGGTTTCGTGCCTCAAAGTAAACAGATTACTGAGTTATCTTAAAAAAACATCAATACCGGAATCGATTACGATTAATCTTGCCATAGTTTTCAAAGAGTTTCATGATTCAAGTTGAAATAACAGATTATGGCCGTTCAGCAGTCAGGATACACAAAATCGGAAATGAGCACGCGTGCACGAGAATAATAATAAACGAATAAATAAAAAACACTGAGAAAGGATCATATTTTGCTTGACAGCTTGTACATTTTTTAAAACTCTCTCGGATTTCCGCATAATTGAGTAGTTAACTCAATATATATCGATGTTTTCGCACACTCTAGTCATTTGTTGCTAATTTGTGCCCATTGCCGTCGAAGGTTACTCCTTATCATCCAATGTTCAACTCTCAACACTTTTTATGCAAGCATTCCATCTTGCAAGGTTCATACGAAGTGTCATGCAAAATCACCAATGTTTCCATCATATGCAAGTAAATGCTGACGCCAGTTGGACAGCAGAATGCGTTAGCATCAATAAATAACTCGAGGATGATCCACATTGCTAACTGCTGAATGCATCAAGATCACTAACGAATGCACCTCGAAATCAACAATCTATCGATCTCTGCTCTAATTGTGTTGTAATCTGCCGACACGAGTGAGCCAAACAAAATGAACAGCGACAACACGGCAGCAATGCTCATGGAAAAGTACATAAAAACATTTCTCGATTAAACAAATACGCATCCCTTCAGTGAGGCACAAAAATGTTTTCCAGAGAATATTTTAGTGGTAACAGCAGTGGGATGCTTTCGCTAATGCTAACAGGAGCAACCCTATAAACATTTAGTTGTACACATCCCCATTGAATAGATCGTCAGTGGAATATTGCGAGATTATTAGAAAGCTTACTGAAAGCTGATATTATTCAGTCAATTTCAACCCTCGACAGACCTTACATATGCAGTTCAGAGGTGCCTAGCCCATTCGCACATGCTGAATAACAGAAAACTACGTCAACCTCAAACTGAGACCCAATATCTCCAGTATGCTCACTTTTTCCATGTCATACATGATATTTTGCAAACTTGTTGGAAATTATTCCCAGTACGCTAGTAAGTTCGCAATGAATGTTTCAATCTGCCTGAAGTTTATAATTTCATCCAGGTATTCAACTAGCACTAGTAAGAGATAATATTTACACTGGCAATGGATATCAAAAGATGCAATATCAGAGAAGTTGTATGAATGCACTATGAACGCAGCAAGCAGATAAGCTTCGGCGAGTAACCACAAACACCAGAGAGATTTCCCCTGATAATGCATTCAGTAACATTCAAAGTAAGTGATATGATTTCATGCCTGCAGCCAATGATCAACCCGATGACATTTCCCCCCTGTTAAGGGAAAGTGCGCACGGTGGGTCCGGGAACCCCCGTTACCTGAGCAAATGCCCGAAGACACTACTCAGGCCAAGTTACGCGCAAGCCCTATCCCCGGTCAAATCGGCGCCTTTCCCGGGCCGGGAACGCCCGTAATATGTATCGAAGAATAATGCTAGCGACACTCGGGTACATGTCGCTAGCATATTTTTAGTTCTTTCTCCCCGATTCGCCGAGACTGCCGGTAGGCGGGGAACGCCTGTCGCATTCACCTAAACCTAGCCCCTCTTGTTGGCAGCTCGACGGGTTGGGAACACCCATACGCGCAATGAAAAGTTGTAGTTTAACATGACCATTGGCTACACACAATCTATCATAACGACATTAGTCCAACTGTCACCAAATTACACTACGAGGCAGAATATCTTCGAGTCACCCCTATAGCAACTCGACTCTTCAGGTGAGTGGTCCAGGCGAACTTTACAGACCTACTGCCACACCCATAGGACCCTTCATACCCTACGGTATTGGAACTCAAATTTTGGTTTCATTTTGAACATGCCAGTATACCTATTATCCACGCTGAGTGCTATCTCACCCTGTGCTACACATTTTTCATCGAATGATACCCCCACCTTGAAAAAGTGAGCATGCTCGAGATGTCATTTCTCAGGTTATGGTTTACCCAGTTATTGCTATTGCACATACACAAATGAGCCAAGACTTTCTCAACAATACTTACATAAGGTCTACCCGAGCTCAGAATTGACTGAACTGCAGTAACTCAAGTAGGGTTGCTTTCGTAAACCAATTTTGAAATCATTTTCTGTAAACATGACCAAAATGAATGCCCCTAGCCCAAGGAACATCGTCAGAAGTTTAGAACTAGCTGCCGTATTCATTAACATTTAAAGTCCAGCTCATTAAGCAGAGTCCTTGCCATATACTCATCTGGTACCAACATTGAATACAAGTGAACAATTAAGCATTGACAAGTTGAAAATATCCACAATAATACATATTAAAAAATACAATCAAATTGATTGTGGCCATTCAACTACGAATTATTCACTGAAGCTCTGGAAAGAATGTGGAAAACTTTAAACTGGCCTCAAAGCGTCATGTGTTAATTTACTGGATCAATTGATTTGATGAAATGAATTGTGTTGATACGTCATGAAGGCATCGCTGCTGATTCGACAACTGCTGCATAATTGATACAATCCACTGATTCCATTGGAACCATATTGCCATCTCACGACTGGTCAAATTCAGCACCATATCTTCACCCTCTTTGAGGGCATTACACCGTCTGGTTTGATTGAGACAGGTCCTGAAAACGAGGCAATACTTGATCATGAGCAATACATGACAATACACACCAATAAATTTCACCGAAATTAAACCTTATGATGGATATCTGAGAATCCTAAACATTGCCGAACTCATAACTTTCCTATGTGAACAACATCAAATATTGCATCATGATGAAACCAAACGCTAGTCCCTAGACAAAACCACACCACGCTACGAATACACAGACGTTGAAAATAGTAGAGTATGAATTGTAAAACAACCATTGAACGCAAAAAGACGAAAGTATCGACAATCCTGTGAACTGAACTACATACGGAATAATGCATGTGATCGTATTCAGATCAAAACGCAGTGGTGACGGAACGCGATACTCAATTGAACATCTGAGTATTCGCCCTATCATATCAAACTGCACTTCTGATCTTCACCAACGAAAGTTGATCAAATTGGTCAAAAAGAATCAAAAATGCGAGGTTGATCAATTGGTGAACTGTGTATGATCAATTGGTGTACGAGCATAACATAGTTGCCTTCACTGTAGCGTTTTGATCGATACTGACTCGCACGAGATCATGCATCTCATTTGTCCGTTGTTTCTATGCTTACTTTCATATCATTTTCAATACTTGTGTGTGCACAGAGTGGTGAGTTCAGACTGCGACGTTGCGCACGGTTGAACCTTCGAATTCGCGATTTAAGATTCGGTTCATTCTCGTCCACACGATATCATTCTTCTGATGGTGAGCATTTCTTCTCAATTGATCTTAATCAATGGAAATTTGTCTTCGGATTTCATCACATTTTATGTTTAGATGTTTTATTAGATGCCGTTTTTATTTTCGTAAAGTATTCATTTGTCCATGATCGTCTACTGCCTCGTTTTTAGGATTTGTTTTACGCGACACAACAACGTTCACAAGGTTTGCTACGCATGGCGACGACATATGGAAATAAGAGGATATTCATTGAACATTCAAGGATACAACAAAAAAATTGAACATTCAAGAACTTCAGCCGAACGTTCAACAACACAGTTCAACCGAATATTAATTCGACAACTTATGGTGTATCATCATAACTATTCTATCACATCGGTATCTTCAACTGATCAACGCACGGCGGCGCATCGATGCGCACAGGCCAGTTTTGAAATTTCATGTTTTTTCGGAATACTTTTCATTCAGTTTAGGAGACTAATAAATAAGAGTGGTTGAACGACCACATTTTTCATCATTTATTTTTATTTATTAAAAACTTAGGGAAAGAGAAATAAAATTGAGTGGCGGCCGGTGGCCGCTTTTTTTCACAAATTTCGTTTTCGATTATTTTATTTGTGGGTGCGATGTATTTGTGAACATAAATCGATGTGAATGCTTTCGATTGTTGAAAATGTAACCATGTTTATTGAATTCAAATCAAAGTGAGTATATGACAAATTCTATTGTATCATCACGTTTTCTCGCCAATTAATCGCCCAATTTATAACATGCTCTACGCGCATGCGTTATCGTGTTGCCATGAACTTCACTGACGGGGGTTTTTTTTTAGGAAACATTTAATATTGTTATTCTTGTGAACATTCAAGGCGTTATAATAACGATCACTTTTATTTGTTGTAGTGTGCTATTGTTTTATGCGTAATGTCATATACTCACGCCTATGGTGAGGGCTAATTGTAAGTAGGAATACTACGCATTTCAAAATTCAATGGACACTTTCGGGTAATCTGAACAGTACACCACCTCTCCGGGCGAAAGTCTTTAGAACTGGTATTCTTTAAATTATTTTCCAAAATTCTGACTAAAGTTTGAAAAATCATTTTGTGAAAAGGGTATGAATGGAAATCATTGTTCTTCATTTGTTCTAATGTCGATAAATCGACTTATTCATTTGTGATTCAATCTGTTGTTTTGTAATATATTTGCAGCCTTATTATGTATACGTTCATTGTTCACCTGTATTCATTAATGTACTTATGATTGTTGTGATTATTATCGTTTATTAATATCAAATGTTTTCCTTATTGATGCAATAGAATTATAGTTTATGAGATGTCCTTTCTATGTGCTATTTTTAAACTGTTTTCGGGTAGGGCGACGGAGAGACACGGCACGTCATTACCCGTTTATCTCCTGAGCCAGAGGCAGGGAGTTGGACTTGATGAAACTGTGAAACATCCCATCCCACCCAATCAGAATAAAATTGAATTTGTTTTATTTCGATCACCCATTAATTCCCCTCCAATGTGGACTGTAATCTTCAACGTGCGCTGGACTCTGCTTAATGAACTCAAGTTCAAATGCAAGTAAATATCGTAGGTAGTTTGAAATTTTTGCTGATGCTGATTAAACTAGGGACTTCGATTGTGTCTTGCCTTCAACTTGAGTTGTCGTTGAATTACATTGAACGTAGGTGACATTCAACATGAATTCAACATAGCATGTCCGCAATAGTATTGACTGAGTTTAACATGATGTTGAGTTGAGTTTGCTTAAAGCATGCGATGACTTGGCGTGAGTTGAAGTTGCATTTTATTTGACACAGCTCAAGACAAACTTAACATCTGGTTTTTGACATGACATTACTGTTCCATGACCAGGCATGGAATCTAATGAGCTTTGCTGTTAGTCAACTTAGCTTCTACAATTTGAGAATAACGGAGTAGTCACTGGATTTAGGGCAGAATTTGATATGACTAGTCCTGACATCGAATTGCAACTAGAATTTCGTAGAATATTTGGTCACTGAAGCAGGAAGCTGGGATGATAGCGTCCGCAAAACTGAAGCTTGATCAAGTAAGCGAGAACTTGCTCCAAAATTTCTTTCACGGAACTGAAGAAGTGCAATTCCTATAGTTCTGTAAATCCTGAATTTGAATGAGCCACATGCGTGGAGAACGGGAAAGGTCTCACCTCTTTGTATGCTTCAAAATGCAGAAACCTAGTTCTATCTCTTTATGAGAAACTTGCTCATGAACTTGGTCAATCTAGAAAGCACGAGTGTTACTTGGGAAAAAGCACATGGGTGTTGGTGAGGCAGCACTTAACACGGATAATAGGTATACTGGCATGTTCAAAATGAAACCAAAATTTGAGTTCCAATACCGTAGGGTATGAAGGGTCCTATGGGTGTGGCAGTAGGTCTGTAAAGTTCGCCTGGACCACTCACCTGAAGAGTCGAGTTGCTATAAGGGTGACTCGAAGATATTCCCCCTCGTGGTGTAATTTGGTGACAGTTGGACTAATGTCGTTATGATAGATTGTGTGTAGCCAATGGTCATGTTAAATTACAACTTTTCATTGCGCGTATGGGTGTTCCCAACCCGTCGAGCTGCCAACAAGAGGGGCTAGGTTTAGGTGAATGCGACAGGCGTTCCCCGCCTACCGGCAGTCTTGGCGAATCGGGGAGAAAGAACTAAAAATATGCTAGCGGCATGTACCCGAGTGTCGCTAGCATTATTCTTCGATACATATTACGGGCGTTCCCGGCCCGGGAAAGGCGCCGATTTGACCGGGGATAGGGCTTGCGCGTAACTTGGCCTGAGTAGTGTCTTCGGGCATTTGCTCAGGTAACGGGGGTTCCCGGACCCACCGTGCGCACTTTCCCTTAACAGGGGAGAAATGTCATCGGGTTGACCATTGGCTGCTCACATGAAATCATATCACTTAGTTTGAATGTTACTGAATGCATTATCAGGGGAAATCTCTCTGGTGTTTGTGGTTACTCGCCGAAGCTTATCTATGTGCCACGTTCATAGTGCATTCATACAACATTGTCGATGTTATGTATCGCTGTTCACTTGCATTGCCAGTATAATTATTATCTATCGCCAGTGTTGCCGAAGCAACTTTTTGATGTTAAGCAATTCATACAGACGAAATGTAAGGGGAATCAGTTTTCACAAAATGACTATACCATCACTCGTGCTTTGAAAGTATGATCATGTTCGAGAGTCTACGTCGCAGATTGAGATGGAGCTAGGTATCTGTAGCTTATCACATGCATAGAAGTTTGCCTTTGCTCTGGGCTACTTGCATGAAACCATTGCAGACTTGGAATTGCATGAGTCAAAGATAGAATCTGAAGCTGGGTGATTTTAAGGAAGTGGTTTCGGGGTAATTTCTCGAGAACTTGATCAAGGTGAGTCCTTGCTAGTTACCAAATAGTTGCATAAGAAACTGAAAACTGATGAGCATTCATTGGATTGTTCGCTCAATTTATCATGAGTGAGCGAAAGTCTTCATTTTAAAACACCAGTTCAGCTACATTTTTCTCTTCGATGCTAGACTAATTTTATCGTTAACTCAGGTTTGATTCATCATTATCCAAAATTCATCTTGATTTAACTTCAAGTTTCCGCTGAAGTGAACTATCTGACACAGTCCTGATACCGGGATGCAATACATGATGGCTGGACACAGCACTAATCGACTTTGCCCTAGTGCGTTATTCCTCTAACTTATGCATCTATCTATTGTTATCTTACTATTCTGGTAGCTCACTATAACGCGAATTTGCTTTTACATTGATTATGAATTGGCTTTGCATGAGGACGCAGTTGATTGGAACATGAAGTGAATCTGAAGGACCTAGTTTAGTTTAACTGCATACGATAAAGATTAAGTTCGAACGGAATTTCAGTTTGTAATAAATTGATTTAGCTTGATTCAACTTGGGAAGAAGTGCTTTTAGCTCAATGTAGCATGAGAATACAAGTGTTTCACGCAAGATGAGATAAGTTAAGCTGAGTTCGACTGATGTTGGCCTCTCTCTGAACTTGAGCATTGCCTCTCACTTTGGCGAGAACAGAGTAGTCACTGAATTGAAAGCAGATTCTGATATCAATAGATCTGTGGTCGATTTGAAACTGAAAATTCGTCGATTATACAGTCATTAACGCGTGAAGCTGAGCTGTGAGCGTCTGCGAAACTGAAGCTTGATCAAGTTAGCGAGAACTTAGTCCAATATTGCTTTCACGAAACTAAAGAAATGCAATTCCTATAGTACAGTAACTCCTGAATTTGAGTGAGCCACATGCGTGAACGGGAAGGTTCTCACCTCTTTGTATATTTCAAAATTCAGAAACCTAGTTCTATCTCTTTATTAAAAACTGGATCACGAACTTGGTCAATCTGGAAAGCACGAGTGTTACTTGGGAAGAACATATGGGAGTTGGTGAGGCAGCACTTAACATGGATAATGGGTATACTGGCATGTTCAAAATGAAACCAAAATTTGAGTTCCAATACCGTAGGGTATGAAGGGTCCTATGGGTGTGGCAGTAGGTCTGTAAAGTTCGCCTGGACCACTCACCTGAAGAGTCGAGTTGCTATAGGGGTGACTCGAAGATGTTCTGCCTCGTAGTGTAATTTGGTGACAGTTGGACTAATGTCGTTATGATAGATTGTGTGTAGCCAATGGTCATGTTAAACTACAACTTTTCATTGCGCGTATGGGTGTTCCCAACCCGTCGAGCTGCCAACAAGTGGGGCTAGGTTTAGGTGAATGCGACAGGCGTTCCCCGCCTACCGGCAGTCTCGGCGAATCGGGGAGAAACAACAAAAATATGCTAGCGACATGTACCCGAGTGTCACTAGCATTATTCTTCGATACATATTACGGGCGTTCCCGGCCCGGGAAAGGCGCCGATTTGACCGGGGATAGGGCTTGCGCGTAACTTGGCCTGAGTAGTGTCTTCGGGCATTTGCTCAGGTAACGGGGGTTCCCGGACCCACCGTGCGCACTTTCCCTTAACAGGGGAGAAATGTCATCGGGTTGACCATTGGCTGCTCACATGAAATCATATCACTTAATTTGAATGTTACTGAATACATTATGAGGGGAAATCTCTCTGGTGTTTGTGGTTACTCGCCGAAGCTTATCTGCTTGCTGCGTTCATAGTGCATTCATACAACATTGTCGATGTTATATATTGCTGTTCACTTGCATTGCCAGTATAATTGTTATCTATTGCCAGTGTTGCCGAAGCAACTTTTTGATGTTAAGCAATTCATACAGACGAAATGTAAGGGGGATCAATTTTCACAAAATGACTATACCATCACTCGTGCTTTCGAAATATGATCATGTTCGAGAGTTTGCATGGCAGACTGAGATGGAGCTAGGTATCTGTGGTTTATCACATGCATAGAAGTTTGCCTTTGCTCTGGGCTACTTGCATGACACCATTGCAGACTTGGAATTGCATGAGTCAAAGATAAAGTCTGATGCCGGGTGCTTTTAAGGAAGCGGTTTCGGGGTAATTTCTCGGGAACTTAATCAAGCTGAGTCCTTGTGCAGCGTGAAGCCGAGCTGCGAGCGTGTGCGAAACTGAAGATTGATGTTGCAGCATGTGTTGTGTTACTGGGAAGTCTAGCAATGAACGAACTGTTCATCAGAAATGCATGGATTGCACACCAGTTCACTTCTGAGAATCGCATTCACAAAATAATACTATCTGTATAGCCTTTCCGTTGCACAAACCGTTCAGTACCATTTTTCTTCGCTCTCTGTGTTTGCGAGATGCGTTCACCCTCGTGTTCAGTCGATGCTTTGACTATCACTCATGAAAAATCACCTGCCTAGAAAGGAGCTCTCTCCAGTTCACCATTTGATGGTTTCTTCCAAATGTGACAGGGTTTCGGTTTACCCGAACACGGAACAACAAACATTTCATTGTCGTTGATTCCACCAAACTCCCTCTGCAATGTGTGCTTCTTAAATGCTCCTCTCTAACCTACTCAACACATTCGGTGTCAAAGATCAGAGCTGTATCTAGTTGATATGGAAATCGTACTCATATAGTGTTGCATTCACGGAGCATGCGTGTTTATCCATAGAATATGCAAATTGTCTCATCGATGAGGCGAAATTCAAATTCTCATTCGAGTCACTGGCAATTTTTGATTTCTGGACATTTCGCATTCATTGTTTCTAGTTAAGTTTCTCGGGGGGTGGTTGGTTACAAAATTCGGTTATTGACTGCACTCGAGCACCCGCCGATGTAATGGTCAATTTCATCAAGGAGTAAGTTCCTTGCAGTTCGACGGTCTTCTTGAATCGCAGACCTCCGACGAAAGCAAGCTTGTCTTGCGTAAAACTGAGAACACCATTTATCATTATCGTGCTCAACTTAAACACGGTTCCTGTTCACAGATTCGCCAAAAAACGTATCCTGACACCAATACGCAAGTCGATAAATGAGCACAAGTCAGCTCCAACCAATGTCGCAGCAAACAGTAAGTTATAACAATTGAAAAAGATTTGACGCTTATCCGACTTGCACGTGCTTCTCTTGTCACCTCGCAGTGAAAAACGAAAGAAATGCACGACGAAATAATGTGCGATGGACCATGAATGGGGTTTTACAAGGTAATGAATGACAGCCTGACAGACTGCATTGCGACCATTCAGCATTGATATGGTCTATTCATAGTGTGAATGTATAGTGCAGTCGCTATTCACGGTACAGTCGGTTCGGCGCATACACACAAAATAACGTGTTCACCTTCAAACACTGCCCAATCTGTGATGGATTTTCACATATAGAACTCCGCAGAGGGACAACCACAGTGTATGACTAGACGAATTTGCCCAAGCATAATTCAGAATTTTGCTATCAGTAAAACACTAACTGATCGGTGAGTTGAACAAAAGCTTGATCCGAAACAATGAAACACGAAACTGAAATCCACATAAGTAAACTGGCTGTCATCTTTCATTCGTGATCAATATCTGGGTGAATGCCCACTATGTCTCTTTAAAAAAAATGTGAAGTCTTAAGAATACTGTGGTTGAAATTCTCAAAAAACGAAGAGACAAACAGTGCATCAGCATATCGACTGTTTCGAACTGGTTACGGAGCGTCCAAAATGGTCATTAATTTAGTGAATATCCGAAAAAGTGTAAGAACAATAAGGCAGCATCATTCAAATGACTGCAGTAGGGCAATTCATTGTAAGCAGTTGAAAGCCTGTGCTATAAATACAGTCGTGAAAGACGGGTTGTCTTTAGGTAGTCATCTGTTCATCCATAATATTCATTCTCTTTTATAGAAGAGAAAGAAAACGTGCAAATATTTTCCGATGAAGCTAAGGCAACAATGCGAAAATGGCTTAATGACATAACAAAGGTGCAAAAGAAGTTTATACCGTGTACATGATAATCAAATTGCGGAAACTTTTCTTTCTAAGATGAAGACCCTCATTCGCTTAAAACAGTTTTTCGAAGCATCACGTTTTTCGAAAAACTGTTTTAGCAATTTCGGAGTTCCTTGATATTTTTTCTCTTTGGTGTTTTTTCTCAAAATCTTCGCGGATTCAAAAACACGAAATGTGAAGAATGTTCACTTGAACATAGTTGAGTGAAAGTGTTTTTAAAGGGTGGAATTCATCAGTTGCGTTTGGATTACAATGAAATCAAAGCGTTCACACCACAAGATTGCAGTACAACCACATTTGATGCTAACATGACGAAATGCCGATATAAAGGTCAATCGATTTGTTGAGTAATATTCTTGAAATAAGAATTCGGAAATCTCAAAATATCCAACCTTAAAACATTTCGAAGGTTCTTTCATTTGACAGCGATAAACGTAAAATCACAATCTCCTTATTAAAACGCTTCAAAGATTTCACAGTTAGGTGGTAATTTGCCTATAATTTATTAGACTCTTGTGGAGCTGATGACGAGGCATTCCATCATTTATGTTGCATGTATACATTGGATTTGATTTCTACTACGTTAATCATAGCGCCTTATTGAATTTGCCTTTTGTTGAGGGCCATTCCATGCAAACATTACACTGAAAAGCTGAGTGTAGTATGCAGCAAAATCCATCAGTGACTGAGGAATCAATTTGATGTTTTCAGACGTGAAGTGCCTAGAAAGAACTCGTGTTGTTTTGAAATGGCCACCGGGCGATAAGAACGATTTTATCCATGCAAATTGGGTTAAACATGAACTGCTCGAGAATGATTTTATTTGCTGTCAGGTGCGTGTCATACAGTGAGTGGACGCACCTCTCCATTCTGCTCATACCTTTACTCATATCACTTGAACATTTCATCGTATGGTATCAGTATATGAGTGTTTCACATTCCTGGCTTAGCGTACTTCTACATTAGTTTGTACTGAAACCTTGTCATCAATTAACATATCATCTAACTAAAGCAACATCAGGTGAATGGTTCACCATATTACTGCAGAACAATTTTAAGGTACTGAAATAATGTATGAGGTCATAGCAAGTAATATCGGTGGTTCCAGATTCTATCAATTATTTTAGAATTACTGGCGAGATTTTATGTCAGAGTGTATTTTAACCAAATTGTGTCAATTTCCACCCATTCATTACCACACGTGTATGCACAGTTCAATCCACCACCTTTTCTATCCATCTGTGGGCCAGAATCACAATCAAGCATGAACTCACAGAGTGCATTGGTTCTACATCTTACATCCCAACACAACAACAAACTAGCATGTCACCCCTTTAAGGCTCCACTAGAGGCAACGATTGGAGATTTTTGGCGTATGGTTTGGCAAGAAAAAGTACGTCAAATTATAATGTTGTGCAATTTGGCCGAGCTAGGAAAAGTAAAATGTTGTGAATATTGGCCTCAAAAGGTGGGCAATAAACTGGAATTCGGCAATTTAACAGTCAGTTGCAAGTCAGTGGACACAAGCGACTCGAGTTTCGTCTACACAAAACTTGTTCTTCAATGTGCGGTTATCATTCTCTACGATTCACTTCAGTGACTGCTAACACATATGGACAGTCAATTAGTGCAAATAATGTTGAAAACTCCGCCAAAAAAAATTCGCCGTCAAAATCAACATCATAATATAGCATAACTGAACAAAACTGAAGCATAAAAATTTATGCGATGAATATTGATAGCACTGAGCTGGTATTGCGCAGTATAATTTTGCATCAGATGCGTTTTTTGGAGGCACTGTAAGCGTGAGTAAATATGCGAATACTCGAACACAGATCACTGCAGATAACATGAGCAGAAGATATTTTCGCCAAATATCTTGTTCAGAACACAAATCACTGCAGTTAATAAAATGTTCAGAATCAATTTTCTTGCCATTGACTTATTGTTGATCTAATTATATCTGACTTTTCACTACCCTTGATCAGCCAACTCAAGAGATATTTGAACACAAAAGAAGAAACATGATCAATAACACGTTTGAAACGTATTCAAATTAGAAGCAAAATAATGAAACGAAAGCACTCAAAACGAAGCCGTAATCGTCAAAAATAAGAAAAAAATGAAAAGAAATTGTTGTAATGGAAAGCTGGCCAACGTCAGAAATCATTAACAAATACTAGGGCGTTTAGGTGGTGCAGAAACTCGACATGTTGACCATCGACAGTGGGTATCATGGCCTGATCGAAGTGTACCAAAGACCCCAATGGCTCCATTTCGTCTCCTTCAATATTCTCGTCATTACACGAACAATCCATCGGTTATTCACTGTTCGGCCGGAATTGGACGTACGGGAACATTGGTCATGATAGAAATCGCCACCAAGTTCGTCTTCGAAACGAATACCTATCTCCAAATTTGCTTCCATAACATTAGAATCCTCCTCGCTCAAGCTCTGCGTCCAGCCAAGCGATCATAAACCGTCAATAAGATGCCCAACAAATTGCACAGCAGTTTCAATATGCTAGCATAATCATCGCTGAAAGAATTAAGAATGTTAGGTTCAATATACTGCAAAGAAGTGATGGCAACAATGTGATAGTAGGACGATTATATGACAATACGTAACAGTTCTGATGCGTCCTAATCCACATATAAACCAAATCGTTTACGAGTCATACTGAAATTTCACAAATGCATTTGAAATAGGGTATTTAAGTGCTCTCAAGCGAGGAAAGCTACCAGACATGAAGCAGTATTTGAAAGATGTGCGCGGACAACGTTTACAAGCAGTTCAAACCGAGGACCAATATTTGTATATTCATTATGCTATCGTTCAATTGATATTCGTTAAAGGAATTGCATCCGCACGTGAAGTTAGAAGTGTGTTTCCTTTTCTCCTTTTTTCGTACTTCGTATCCATTTGTGGGGTGATTGCATCCTTTTTCTGTCCGCAGATATTTCGCAAATCTGAATTGCGATATCATCTGAAATATCATCAGCAAACATTCAAAATTTTTTCATAAGGTAACAGTTTAACGACGATGGCAATGAAACGCTCGTTTTTGCTCTTATGGATGACCACTTGCTGGCTATTTTTCAGAATTTTGTGCAGAATATGTGGACTATTTGAGAATGTTGAATGAAAACGATGGCAAGCCTTTACCACTTGAGATCACCTCCCCTGCTTCGAAACCAGCTAATCCGAAAGAGACTGTTGATACTGAACGAAAGAAAAAGCATCCGGATAAGGTGACATCCAATGAAGCGGATCAAAAAGAACGCAAGAATGAAGGTGTGTCATTGACCAGTGAATAAAATTCTTTTGAAGATACTTTGCTGAGATGCCATTCCTTAGTAAAAATAGATATTTCCGTCATGACTGCATTTGAATCAAATTGCAAAATGCAACAGTCAAGCCAAACAACATACTTATTTCAGATTCTAGATCATAATTTTGAAAATTTTTGCTGATTTCCAGTATCGTAGCTTCTTTCTTCGCTGAGCAAGCTTTTTGTCTGAACAAATCCACACGCCTCTCCTCATTATATTCTATCAAGTTTCTTCAGCTTCACCTAATGCACCAAGCACGCCAAAACGAGCAAATATCAGAAAAGAAACGGAAACCGAAGTTCAGCAAGAGAGCGATAAAGAGAAACATAAAGCCACGACCGGCAAAAACGCTGATGCAATCAAAAAATCTCCCGTGAACGACGGCAAAAAAGAAGTAAAGTTGAAAGATGAGGAAAAAAACGATAAAGACGTTAAGGAGGATAAAAACGATTGTGATAAGAAAGTACTTGAGCAGAATAATCCAGATGAAGCAAAACGAGAACAAGACATCAAAAAACCGGGAGACTCGAAAGATGATAAGGAAGCAAAACGTACGCAACCTCAAAAGAACGAAGAAATTAGATTAGCCTCCACACTGCAACCAGTTTCAGTAGGTGAGCTGATATTCGGAAAGCCCATTAAAGAAGCAAAAGGTACGCAACCTCAAAAGAACGGGGATATCAGAATAGCCACCACACTGCAGCCAGTCTCAGTAGGTGAACTAATATTCGGCAGGCAGATTGAAGAAGCAAAAGATACGCGACAGCAAAAGAACGAGGATATCAGAATAGCCTCAACACTGCAGCCAGTCTCAGTAGGTGAGCTAATATTCGGCAAGCAGATTAAAGAAGAACATGATAAAATGAAAGACAGTCTTCGTGGGATTGTTGAGGTGAAAGAGAACAAAACGATGAACTTGAGTAAGCAGACTACTGTAACTGGGGTTAGCGGATCAAAGGAGGATCATAAGCCACCAGCACAAGCGCAGGCCATTCAGACCATTCCTGCACAACCATCAACTCTGCCAGCCTCCCCGAATAAAGCCAGCCTGCCCGCTTCAACTCCAGCAGATGACCGAAAGACTAACCAACCCAAACGAAAAATCACTTATGCTCCAACGAAGGTTTATACGGTGGTTCAACTTGGAGCCAAACCAGGTTTGCAGATCATTCTAACAGCTTCTTGCGTGGTCATAAAAAGAACCGGTAACCGGATCCAAAATGACCTCAAAATTTCGAATTCTCATCAAAATTTCGACTTCGTTAACGATAACCGAAATTTCTGAACTTCCTCTTATCTCGTGGACTGAACGAAAAACAACAGTTTCGTGCCCAGAAATGAACAAATTGATGACTGCAATACTTTCAGCCTTTTATACGTTTCACAAAGACGTCAGTCAAACAAAACCCACACTGAATCCACGGTGACTTCCTCATGGAAACGATTCAATCTTGATGCAAGAGAATCGAAGTTTGATGAGTATCCATACTACGATTTTCGTCCGCAAAATCATTGCTCTTGTCTAATGTATATCAATTATTTACAGGTGTAAAGCATTGCATCGAATAAAAGTTTCGTTTGATTCAATGTATAGAAATGTTTAAATCACGAATATCATTCATTGGCATCCCTTACTCAAGAACTCGCACAGTTCTCTTCAATGCAAAAGGGAACTTGCATAGTATTCTTTAGCATTGAAGAGAACTCGCACAGTTCTCTTCAGTAAAGAGGACTATTCTTGTGTTCTTGTAGCTTCGCTTTGCCCACATTATTTCCATTGCTTATTACAATTGAGGAGAAATGGAATTTGCTTTATTGCGCGTTCGCGTTCCTCTGATGCCTTTATAATTGTTTTGGGCATGCTGAAGCATATAACGCAATTATATGTTCCTATGGTTTTCCGTGTTCTGTTTCGATTCATTCAAATCATGTCACCTCATTATTTAATAGTGGTAATGAAACCTATTAAAATCGTGATGATCGATTCGAATGATTCTATAAATGCTATTCACCTTACGCAAATTTTTGTCCATAAAGTTGATAGTTGTGGATGTCAGCAATTTGTTTTATGTGTTCATGGGTTAATGTTAAGCATCTATCGGATCAAACATGTTTTCCATTCATCATTTATTCAAGTTTTCAGGCAATTTCAAGCATATTCCAAAGAAATTAGGATTGAAGGTAAAACTCATACTGATAACAAACACGTAATAATAATAGTAAATGTAATAATTGTAATGATAATAATGATAGTAACAGTATCAATAATAATAAAATGTACAAATATAAGAATAAATATAATAAAAAAAGAATAAATATAACAATAATATTACGATGGTAATCTATCCCACTGTAGTGTTCAAAAAGAACAGTTTAAAGAACAGCCAGAGTCTGATGAAAACTGTTTTATTCTGTTCCAAACTGTTCCTTCCTCATTTACGAACTGTTCTGTTCTATTCCATGGAACAGAACAGGAATAGAACATTTTAACTGGAATGGAGACATCACTAGCCGCACTAACGCTATTGCACCAGGTACGTTACAGTAAGCTTGCACCAATACGAGCGAGCGGTCTAGGCGAGAAGGCGTGGCTTAAAGCTGAAAGTACATGCAGCTAAGAGATTACTGTAGTTGCGAATGCTGAAATGCACTTCATCAGTAATTCTTTCTCATTACGTAAGTATTTTTTCTTGAATTACTAATTTATTACTATCATCGGTAACCTCACAATCAGAAAGGCACACCAAATACAATTCGCTTAAATTTGCAGAATTGAAAAATTCGTGAATTTCAACTAACCCTCAACATTTAGCATATTATTTGGTTGATTTCTGTAAGTGCGCAACCTTTTTCAATACTTCGCCAGCTTACATATTCATAAACCCATTCAAAATTCATATATTCAAATTATGCTCAACATTCTGATGTAAATTTGCTAGCAGAACATCTAACAACTTGATTCTGCCATCAACTTGACTTCATTGTTCTATACAAGTCACCCGTCGGCGGTCTGTCACTATTCAGACCGCAATTTAAAATTATAAAGGTGAGCAACATGGAGCTCGAATTCTAATTGATTTTCATCAATGACATGAAATGATTTTACTGTTTGTTCTGCTCGGAATCAGTCAAATCAATCATGAAAGATCAACAAAATAAGAGCACTCATCGCATTCAGGAGATGAATAATAAGAAGGAATTTGGAACGGCCAACGGAACGTCCTCCTCAGTAGCTCAGGTTCAAACAAGTTCTGGTCGCAACGTTGCTGGTGATATCTTTTCCACAGTTTATTATTTGGTTTGTGACATTCAGTATTTCAATACTGTTTCAACTAACGCGTAAGACACCGTCAGACTGGTGATCAGTCTCTGTGTGGAGAAAACTCAACGTTGAATCAATCAGCACCGCCAATTCACAGTCCTATTAAACAGCACAACTCAGAAATATTTTACCAAAACGATTGAATACTAAAAGTCCGATAAATTATGCGGTTAACAATTATAACAACAGTGAACATCACTCATGCTCAGCGGAATTCGAAGATTTCTTAGTCACGAGCAATGGAAGTTGTACCTAAAAAGTGTTTACACGACAAGAAATCCTCATCATTCTCATCGAGCATTTCAGATGGGCAATTCATACGAAAACATTGAGGGAATGCTCAAACTTATGAAACATAAACAAGCTACTGAACAGCAGTCAAAAACGATGCCGCCCAAAGAGCAGCTATGCATCAGTCCAGCTTCACCAATCTCTTCAAGGTCTCAGTACACTCAATCAACATTTTCATATTAACGGCACCTAAATGCCAAAATCTCAATATTTATGCCATGCACACCAATGAGGCGAAATTATCATTTCAGTAGCCAAACATCGCCATCTCCAGTGCCAAGCATTACTATCAAACAACCCACTAAGAAAGTGGTGCATAGAAAGGCCGGTAGGCGTAATGAATTGTTCTTCAACAGTCATTCAACAGATGAATTTCTACAGCTTTGAAAATTCTCTTACAGATGAAATCTTTCCTTTTTCAGGAGATTTTCTAGTTCGACGTTACCAATCATGTGTTGAATTTACAACTTATTCGAAGGAAAAAGTTAGCAAGCGATTACATTCATAAAGTTTGATTTTTCCATTCGTTTAATGCAATTTGTACAATAAGCGTGAATTCATGAGTTTTCAGCAGGTCAATTTGTTTGAATTATAGATGCACAAGAAGGCTTTAAAAAAGGATAAATTTTCGCTGAAAGAAAAGAAAACTCTGCGAAAAAAGCACCAATATGATTCGAAGGCTCATATAAGTAAAAATTCGATGTCACAAGCACCCATGTGTCGACTTATCGGTAACTTCGCACCACTATCGTCACTTGAAGTTCAGGAGATGAAAACTGTCCATTCAATTCGGTGAAATTTCAGGCCCCGTTCGTGCGCAAACAACTGAGAGTATTGTCTATACGGAATATGGCGATGCTATAATTGAGGAACGGATTGAGCTGATCGGCTACGGTCCTCGTGACAAAACCAAAGGGCAGATCCGGCTGAAGCCTCAGGTGAAGACGGTGAACAAAAAGGTGGAACGTTTATGCACTATCAAACAGCCGCTAATCTTTTGTATGCTAGCGATCAACTGGAATACAGCATAAGATCATTCCGTTAATCATTTTAAGACATAAACGATTCCAAAACTGATTACAGTCCTTTTCAGTAATGCGTATGGTTTTCGATTACGAGAACCATCCAAATTGATTCACGCCAACATTTTTCGATTATTCTACGAATCCTCGATGAGACCATCGCGATTCGACGACTGAAGAAAAAATCTGTGAGAATTTGAAAGGCACCTGTCAATTTCAGCAAATGACGGACGCAGACCAGCCGCTACCAGATACGAAGCAAACAGTGTTGATCGCAGATAATTACGTAAGGTTGAATCGACTGACGAGAATCAAACGTCCGAGACGCACAAAAAACATAGCCATACCCAGCAAATATGAAGAAACACAACAGTTCAGCTCGAACGCAAACGGCAAGACGCTGAAATTGTTCAGTTGACTAATCAAAACTGAAATATCGCTTACTCACTTGATATAAGTGGTTCATTTGAATGTTATCCGAATGAGTAAAGCAGCAACCGAATTCCATCACTGGTGGATTATTCGAAGGCATCACCAGGAATAAGTGCAACTGAAATATAATCAGTTGTCATTCCAATCAGATTTAGACTCGAATCTGCGCATACACGACGGAAGTTCAGAAATCTTACAATCCTGCCTCCTTTTCCTAACTGTTCAAAATTCAGCTACGTTTCAATCATGAAGTGCAATTTGATCAGTAATACTTTAAGTATCTCTCAAAAACATCTATGGGATTACAGCTCAAAGACTCAGTTGAATGAATTCGTATGTTTCAGCGAGCGAATCAGCAAGAGCAGTTCGGAGCAATACGCGACTGTGGGGCAATCGGAAACACCGTCCAGTGTTAACGGCACGCTCGGATACAGCACTAAGCGAGATGCGTATTTGTAGTTTGACTGGTCCATTGGATGTGATTTCGAAACAAGAAGTGAGTAGTGATGGTTATCGCGGATATACAATCAGTGAAACCATCGAACTCAGGGCTAATGGTAGCAAGGCTGAGCCGGTTGAGGTTGGTAACGATTCACACAACATTTGTTAAACCCAACCGGGACCGAATTCGATGTTTGTCATGAATCGTGAATCGATTTTGGCACATTTCGAAAACGAATCCACTTAAGAGATAGGTCATCATTCGTTGTATAATTCAAGCATGGCGTCAATACCGCAATATACTACCAATATCGTATGTTGGTTTTAGAGTGGACCTCAGATCTTAAACGTTTTCTTGAAAGCAAAATACTACGTCATCACTGTTCATAATTCCAAAATCTATTTTCAAAAGCAGTTCCACTTTCAAATCTCTTTTTTTTTGCGTGTCACTTCAGATCGTTTCACTAATTCATAACTGTCAAAATTCTAACGAATCCAAACTGATCGACTGATACTTTCGCATACTGATGTAATTCTTATTTTGCCATGATTCATTCAGCGATTGGTACCGTTCATTCAAAAGAAACAAGAGTCTGCAATGAATCCAACTAATGATTTACCGTGCAAGCGTAATGAACGAATTTTTGTCGGTGATAACGTTATTGCTATCGACCGCATTATTCGATTGGAATCATCAGGAAAGGTAAACACAATCAGTCGAAATCACTGATGAAGGAATGACAAATATTCAGTTGATTTCCCAGAAACAACCTATGCGAGCTGATCTTTCCAACATCTCATAACTTTCATAACTGCAATCAATTTGGTACGCTCAACTCGAAATTATCCGAAATCATGTTATCGGCGCTTAGTAGTGTTACATATTGACCAATCATGAGATTTTTCAGACGAGAGGCTTTTCGATGGTCGAAAATCGTGATTATTTTAGCGATAAAACGATGAGTGACACAAAATTGTGAGTTTACAATCGACATACTTATTTTGAATGCGATCAATTCGATATCTGTCAGTGATAACATTCCAAACAGCAATTTTTTACTGCTCCATAGGCAAATTCTTCAAATTTCATAATTTCAGTTGCCTACAATCTAAATAATCTTCTGCTTTTCAGAGATAATCCAGAAATATTACTGACAGCGAAGAGCTACGGAGAATCTCCACCGTACTATTCGGTTGGCAATCTTGGAATGAGTGTCAAGAAAAAACGCTTGACAAAAGTCACGTCGCTTGGTTCAGACAGAGAGCTTAAACCAAGCACAATTTGTGGTTAGTTTCTAATTTCCATGTCGTGTATTTGTATGAAAATAGCATTGTTTCAATAATGCTTCAAGGAAACACATATTCAGTTATGGTTTCAAACATTGCATCGGACCAGGTTGCAATTGAGCATGTGAATAACATCAGTTGAGGATTTGCTAACGAATGATATTATGAACATCTTCAATTCGTCACATTTGTCGTAGCATTCATCATTTAAGTTCAAACAGATCTCATCAAGTCGGCATGTGCTGAGTTTTACTATTTCAGCCTCCGAGACGCAACGTTCAAGCAAAAAATCGCATGAAGAAAGTGCCGCAACCATGCGATCAATAGAAGAGTAAGTCAATATTACATCGATACCAACTGTTGGTTTCTTGGGCAATCCATAATTCATTTCTTTTGACCTCCCAAAAAGCTTTTTACCTTGAATTCTTATCCTGTACACTACGTGGCACGTTTCAGTTTTCGTTTCTGTTTGATCACTCAATCGCTCACATCCTAATCCCATACATTTTACGTAATCTTGGAAAAGAATTCCATTCATTTTCTACATCATTCGTTAGATCATTCAGAAAAACTAATCAAGCTAAACAAACCACTATGAAACGATCACTGGAGATGGGAGCAGCAAAAGAAGAGCAGGCAAAGGCTGAAGCAACAGATCTAAGAACAGCTGCAGAAACACAGCCATCAATTTCAGCAGAGGAAGAAGATAATGTGAAGACAGCTTGTGAAGCCTCTATCAAAACCATCAGAAAATATCGAACGAAACTTGCCGAACAACTCAAGCATAATAGAGAGGTTATTCAGAAGAATATTCAAGAAACTCACGCATCGCGAAGCAGTACTGAGCAACTTCAAAGTGCTCAAAAACGCTATGCAATTGGTGTAAGATCGCAAGAGGGAGCTGCAAAAGAAATGCCCTACGAGCGCCAGCATAAAACTCTCGAATCCGGCAATATCAGTGAGACTCTCGATAAACTGCCCGCACAAGCTATTCAACGGCTCGATTCCCTCACCAAATCACTCGAACAATCGTTAGAAACAGCAGTTCAACGATCACATTCCCGCTCAAACAGCTCAATAACCAGTTCCAAGTCCCGAGGAACACGAAAAGACGCTCTCTCAGATGGGGTTGCTGGCAGGGGAAGAAAGTCAGAAACGTTTGCCACCATAGGAACAGAACCTGCGACAGGCCGAGATGAAGCCAGCAGAAGCAAACGCTCCACTGAGGGGGCAAGCTTCACAGGCGGAATGAGCGGTACACGAAGTGGCGGCTCAGCTGAAAGCAGTGAAGACACTGATGCATCGTGTCCGGGGGACATTGAAGATATTTTCCTGGGTCGAAATGTTGAGACGAAGCGATTGCCATCCAAAAAACAATTGAATTCTCATCAATCTCGGAGATACACACCCAAATCTGGGCAATCGCAAGAATACAGAGAACGATCAAATACGAACTCATCAAGCTTGGTCGGCGAACCACCATCTCTGTTGCCTTCTTCGTTGCCAACATCACTTCTTTCTTCGTCAACTCCGTTATCCACAGATCTATCAGATAAGTCATCTAAATCCAGCAACTTAGCAAAATCAAAATCCACATCGTCAGCATTCCGAAGGCAAACATCAAAATCAACAGCCAACTCTCTTTCAACGAGCAGTTCAACTGCTCCATCGAATCGCTCAAGAATATCCTACCACTACGAAATTCCACTTAACACAGCCCCGAAACAAGCTCCGACATGTGCAGCAGAGGCGACACCGACCAATGACAAAATGCGAACTGCAGTTGCGAGCGTTTCATCAAATGCCTCAAACAACGGAAGCTATTCGAGTGGTTTCAGTAGCACGAGAAACTTGAAAAGTAAACCGAAGAGTTCCTTTGGAGCACGAACATTCTCAGTGAAAGCACAAAATTCAGGCAAGAGTGGGCCAACTGAAGCGATCTCGATTAGGCCACTTCAAAAGCTTTACAAGCAGAGAGCAGATTCAAGCAAGCAGGGAGATGATCAGGATTCCTTCAAGAAGGGCCTGAGTCATCCAGATGGCTTTCTGAAGCAACAATCGGATCATTCATCGTCAGCTGATTCCTCATGCACTAACATATCATCGAACATGAACACTCCGGTACAGAAGAAGAGTCAAACGTCAGCATCCAGTACCCCGCGATCGTACCGTGAACAGCGCCGTCGGCAACGGGACGCTTCCCGTCGAGTCTCAGCATTGCACTCTGCACTTGCAAATGATATGCCTTCGCTATTCGATGAACAGATTCAAACGTCTCGCTCACCTGGCCAGTTAACTGCTGAGAAATTACATGAGAACTCATTGAGAGCAGTGGCATCGGATCGAAACCATCGTCATTTATCGCAAGAGAGACTAGCACCTGGCGTCGGTTAGACTTTGGCTCATCGCATCTCATTTTATGAATATTAGCGATAGACTGAAGATTTTTACAATTGGAATATCCTCGAAATGGGATTCCAGAAATACGAGAGGCTTCATCTAACAGTTCATATGAAGATGTTCATCACAGTAGCACCTTTCAGTTATTTGTCCAGTTGTGTGAGAAATTCTGCTGAACAACCGAACCAGCACTTTTCATATTTTCGGATTAATTGCAGTGGAAGGTATGCAATTGTGCATCAGCTGTCGACTAGTCATAATGTACATTTCCCATATAATTGTGTAATTGGGCTCACATTCAAGCAGTAGTATCTAAAGACTAATTCCTTTCAGCGTCAATAAACTGATCTTTTCAGCATCATTTTCGCAAGAGTCCGACAAAAGTGCCAAAGGGAACAGAGTAGCGGAAAAAGATACAGCAGTTGAATGCAAGATTTCCAGTGCTTCCAATAATCAGGTACAATTCACAGAACCACTGAATATTCGAAGATGAAGACCTGATCAAGTAAACCATTTCAGGATGGATTCACATGCTCAAACGATGGTGTCGGAAGCAGTGATATTCGAATCGAAGCCGTAGACGATAATGGGATGACCGTAGGTTGATCAGATTGTAGGATCGATCGGAACGACAGTTTAGACTGATGTTTCCCAATCACTTTAGAACAAATATGAGTTCACAATTATGATTTAAGCTGAGATGAACCCACACAGAGAAAAATTTTATAACGAGTTGTTCGCTTCTCGCAACAAAAGATAATACAACTGCAAGATGAATCGTGCATCTTGACATTCTTTAAATTGCAGTGAGGATACTGTATAACATATTCAACGCATTTAAGCAAAAAACATGAGACTGGATGATCGCTTAATGTTATACAGTACAATGAGTTTTATCAAGATAAAATAGGCTCAGTAGTTGCAGAATGTCAAAAAATGTGAAATAGCACTTCAAGAGTGCAATATACTATCTTCAATACAGCATAACTGGAAGCATATAGAAAACAAGATACGAAAATTGTGAATATAGCCAAATAAATAGCAACAACTGTGTAAATCTCTCATTCCAGGTCGAAATCACATTGGGATTAAAACTGAAAGATCCAGAAGGTAAAATGATAGCAATTGCTGACGATGGTAAAAACAACGGTAAGAAAATGGTCACTCACTCACACAAAATTCGCTGCGTCCAAGTCAATGGAAAGCAATTTTATATGGAGAAACCATCATCATCATTCAAGCATCAATAATCTCAATGAAATCATCATTCACAAATGAATAAATGTTCACTATGTGGCGATGCATTCAATGATGAAACATCCTTGAAGATGAATCAAAAGCACTCATTCCTCTCACCAAATTTATTTATCTAAAGTACTCAGCAAAATCAGTAACATTTTCTTGATCATACAGATGCCTTACACTTCATGGATCTATTTCGTCAAACGTATTATGATATCAAAAAGTTACTGATAATCAAACATCTAGATTCAGGCACATATTTAGAATTTTGCATCAATCACCAAAGATTTACTGTCCGAAACATTTGAATACCTTATCCGATCATAATCTGCATCATCGGAACCTCATATATTTACATCGAAATTTATCGTACTGCTACACTAGACAGTACACCGTAAGAATATCAAATGCACTGTTAGACTACACGAAAGAGCATCTCAATTTATTCAAATGAGCCGGAGTGTGGGACAATATTCCCAACTAAAATAACACTATTGTTCAAAATTCTCAAACGACCAAAGCAGATTACATGCTGTAAGTGAATAAATACACCTTAACCATCGTGAGATAAAGGGACAAAATGACTGTCACTTATATTGGATGAATGAAAACAGCTCATTGCAATTGATTGAGAACATGCAAAAGAAAGCAACTTATGCACACCACTCAACGTGAGTGATTCTCTCGATGATATATATATGATCGAAAGGTAATTGGAAGCTTTCGGCAACTGAGCAAGACGTTAGCTACAGCTCCTCAACTAAGCGAAATCGCCCGACAAAATATATATTTTTCTGAATGCAGAGATTCTGTTCGATCGATTGGTGTGAAGAAATTTATATGTTAATAGTCAAAGCTGAGGGTACGGTAGGTTTGAATGAACCAACCCCTATGGCATCAGGAAAATAGCTATATCTCCTCGTAGAGACAGAACTTCTCGGCGAATTTTCATTTTTAGAAAGCCGAGATTCTGCTCAATCGAACGATGTACAAACATCAATATGTTACTGGGCAAACTTGAGAAGACGGTAAGCTTGAATGTATCAAACCTATATTTCTATAGTAATGTATAATAAGCATTGATCTATAGTGATCAATTGCATATCAATGAGCACCTCAACGCTAGTTGAGATAGCTTCAATAAAATAGCTATACCTCCTCAACTAAGCAAAATCGCCCGACAAAATATATATTTTTCTGAATGCAGAGATTCTGCTCGATCGATTGGTGTGAAGAAATTGATATCTTACTGGTCAAAGCTCAGGGTACGGTAGGTTTGAATGTGCTGACCCCAATAGCATCAAGTAAATGGCTATATCTTCTCGTAGATGCTGAATTTCTTGGCGAAGTTCTCATTTTTGGAAAGCCAAGATTCTGCTCGATCGAGTGATTACATACACCAGTGTGTCGCTGCGAAAACTTGAGAAGACTGTAGTTTGAAGATGGTGACCCTGACACTGCTAAGTTGATGTTCAATACAGATGTGGTCTATTCAGATGAACATATTTTAATCTATCACGTTCATCACATTTATATCATACATATCGCATGTAATGCCACGGTTCAATATCACGAGAAATATTTTGATATCATAGCAATCAGTCAGTATCTACATTTATTAAAACTACCACATCAGATTCCTATAGCTCCAGAAATGGTGTCTGAATTCTGTTTGAAAATTGCACATTTTCTTCAGCTCTTTCTCTGGAAACAATCTTGCAATAATTTTTCAAAATTGTTTTACTCAGCAATATTTCATCAATCGCACATGCTTGCAGCGACGCTAAGAAATTGCTCCCAATATGCGAGTTCACAGTATTCCCTCTCAATTATTCATGAACAGGCGGCATTGCAATACAAGAATGGAATTCATTTCATAACTAATTTCGTATCTTACTGTCAGTTCACCATATCATTTTCAGCAAAAAACTGATAAATGTTGCAATGATGGCAGCAACATTCACTTCAATGCTATACGACTGTTATTTTCCGAACATCTTTGATCTGAATATTTCAATCCAAAGATCTCCAATTAAATATCGCCAATCTAATCGCCACTGTTGATTTTAGATGTGTGTTTCTTCACTGGTCAACTTTACTGGTGATCAACAACCACTCGGTCAATCGTTTAGGTACAGTCAGCGACTGGTTTGCATGATCAAAACTCAGTGTTTAACACTCTATTTCCACTTACATTTCTTCAATGCGTTAAGCATCACCATTCAGATTCACTTGACTCTGACCACGAATAATACCATTCGATCGACAATTGAAATGCACGTGCTCTACTGAAAGATCACGTCACCAATGAGTTGTTTACATGTAACGAAGAGGACGACACACTTATCACTCTCGAAAAATCGATACCACGCCCACATGCACTCATTATATCACTATTTTCGTTGCTTCAATGCAAAAAAAATCATTGGCGACATTCCTCCATTACCACTTCCGAAAATAACAACCTCCTCGTCAAAACTTTATCACGATTATATGTTGCTTAATCATTGCTTCAAGAGAATTATTTTCACTTAATATCACCGTTCGTTTGCTCATTTTAATTCAACCTGTTAGAGACACTGTTTTGAGGAGTTTTTACGTTCAATCGCTAGTATCGGCGATTCATTAAATCTTCGTTTTCACAATATGAATATCGTTGAAAATGCTGTGTGCGTGCGAAACCACCTCTGATAATTCTTCTTACTTACAATCGTGCTCAAATTTACTTAAGGCATCATGCTTCTTTAGTATGGATCGATGCTTGTTTATTATGAATCGTTTAATCAGTTCAAGATAATTCGATGCTAATCCATCCTTTTCAGCTTGGTAATTGCTGTTGGAGCGCTGACCACGTCTCCCCCCGCTATTTGGACTGATTATACTTGGCATCGTTATCGCTTCGTATTTCACGTCGTTGTGTAATTCGTAATTCTACCGTTATTATTATCGGAACAAATATTGCCGGAGCTTGATAATATCATCAAAGAACCGGTATGTTTTGAGTTTTTTTTACTATAATCACTTCGAACTGAATTTAGTTTCAAAATCATATCACATTCAATTTCATTTTTCAATAGTTTCTACTACCAACGCAATCTCATTCTTGATTCCTTGATATTCTGCTGAGTATTGGAGGACTCGTTAGAACCTCCGGTTTGTCTGAATCCTTTCAATTTCAGGACTTTCTTCTATCAACGGTAAACAAATTTACCTGTTGATCTCATTGAATTCACAACGTACAATTGTTTTTTATCTGGTGTGTTCTTGAGTAGAACACATTTCGAACTGATTGTGAGAGATCATCGTTTCCTCGTGAGTTTCGATACTTTTGGCCAATCATTTCATTTATTCGGTTTCCCATTTTTCTTGTATTTTTATGTTGTTGTTCGGAACTTTTTGAGAAGATTAAGATGACTTGAACTCTTGCATGTGCGCTAAGCGTTGAATTTCAGGTAATTACAACATCAAATAATCGTCACTGTCGTCACTGAATATTTGTCATCGTATTGAAGTGACTGAATTATCGAGGAACAACCACACGGATTGTTTGGCATTCAAAACAAATCCGTTTGCAGTGAATTGATTTGTGGTGACAACAATTAATCGTATCATGTAAGTCTTTTGTTCTGTTGTTGTTATTGTATTTTACTTGGTTATTGAATTTGTTCGGTGACATGACCATCGGAAGAAAAGCCAGTTTACAAAAACACTCACTCACCTTTCTTAATGGGTTCAATTTCAGATTTGGCTTTGACCAACACAAAGCCAATTGTATCACGTGCAAATAAATAATCGCTGGCGAAAAATATACCGAAGCGTTCATTTTCGGATTAATATCGATATAATTGTTTGTAATTATCATAATTGTGTTGTGATAATTATATTGTTATCGTGAACGCTTTGTTGAATTGATTTATTAGTATTGTAATAAATCAATTTATTGTAAGTTTTGAGTTGCATACTCATGAATACACTAATTCACTCAATTCATTTTAAAAAAATCCTCTTTGACAATGACCAGTTATCCTGTTAAATCCTTGGCCACAGTTAATCACTTCGCATTCCGGATTCTGAAAATGAACAAAAATTTAACAACGATTATTTCACACTTCCCGATGGTGGATCATAATCTTCAGCTAAAGTTTTGCCGAACAAGATGATCAATCCATTTCAAAGATTATAATTCTTTTGATCAAAGTGATTTGAAATCAGAACTAATTCCTCAGACATAATGACAATAGCTTTGTTTATTACTGAAATGCACGGATCTCAGGAAATCTTTTGCAACCATTTGCACAACTGTAATGTATTTTGCTTCAGATTGGTGTGACAAATATCGTCGCCAGTTATTAAAATTTGATTCAATTTCATTTGAATCCAAGAAATCGGAATCAATCACCCACAGAAAAGGTGAGTCTTTGAAGTCATTTTATTTGAATTTAATTATACATTTATCCTATTTTTTTCAGTTTTGCACTGAATTTTGAATGTCTCAATTTGCCGTCTTCAGTAATATTCTCATTGATACCTTGTCCACAGAGCACCATTGGCAGTACATTCATCTGATTAACACCAATATAGAATGCTTGACTATGATAACAATAACTTCTTCTCAAATGCTGTCATTACGTCTATCGGAAAGCAATTCTATTCCTATCCTTCATTCGCGCTTTCTCTTAACTGATCTCAATTTGAACTTGCGAGCGATTTTTGTGACGCAATGGGAAGGAAGCTTCATTATTATTCTTTGTATTCTACGATGCTCACAGAAACCCCATTACTTACATGCGACTTGCTAAAAGTAGAACAATACAGCTTTTCTTAACCAAACAGATCCGCAAAAAATGGATGAACCTTCTCAAAGCCAAACTCATTTCTTTCCGGACATAGAATACCACAGCAAAATAATTACGGTTAATTACAAATTTGGCAAGCATTTGAAAATTACAAATTTTGAAATCATTCTCATGCAATTTATTGAATCAATACGGAGTTCGCGAGCAGATGAAAACGCATAATGTAAAAGGCGCTCCCAAATTCTGTGTCTTGATAATCCTGCGAGTTGGTCGACGATTTGACTGCCGGTATAATCTCATCAAATTGATTAAGGAAGCTCATAAGAATGCCAACATCGCTTCGAAAGTAACTCAAAAATCACGGAATGTGTAAAATATTACCTGATTCTTGTGCCACGCATTACAGTTCCATGATCACAACAGCGCTTAAACACGCATCTCAAAAGCATTAAACCAAAGCATGCGAAACGTCGATCACGCAAATGAAACCTAAAGACACCTTGCCCTTCGAGTTTTCAGCTCAGGGTCATTATTGTTCTACCATTTCACAAATTTTGGCAGTTGCTGAATTATTCACCGATGTAGTATCGAAACTTTTATCATTAGTCCACCTATTCTCATCATTTCATGCAAAATTGATTGCGTTTACAAATATAAACACGATTTGAGTATCGTTAAAGGCATTTCGGCAAAAAATGAGATTATTGCGCTTTTGAGAAGAAACTGATAGCATGCACATCCATCATTCACCGACTTCATCCTACTTAAGAATATCAAAAATCATCGCAGTTGACTCCGTCGAAGTGAAGAAATATGTTTATGCAATTCCAAAACAGTGCGATCACAATAGCGCATACGAACACAAAACTATTGAAACTACCTTCAGTTTTGTTGCATCATGCTTAAACATTTCACTATCCGTGTTTTCATTCTGTGACCATCTCAAAAATCAACTTCTTGAATGGAATTTATGCGAGAAAACGCAAACGCAAAGCACAACCATCATCAAATAGCATCGGAATGCGGTTTCCTTGTTTCGAGATTCTCTTTATCATCACAAACTCTTTTACCATCAACAATTCACCACGCAGTTCTGTTGCACTTAAAGGCTTCGCCATGCATAGCTTTCAAGCAAAGTTATCACAGTAGCACTCTGAAAGATATATTTCACCTTACCTGCATCCTAGATGTCTGCGATGGCCTCAGAATTCAATTCCTCTGGCCCGTGAAGTGTTTAGCACTTATCACATCTATTCATTCTACTAATTGAGATCACAAATTGTTCTCGATCACATCTGCTTATTATTCCGAGACTACTGTCAATCTTTGCTGAGGGACGGGAGAAAATGAAGACGCAAAGTCTAATTAATGAAGAATGTTTGAGATTTAATGTGGTACTTCTTAAATAAGATTAAGATTAGGATATGAAATAAGATTAGAAGATGATGCGTGATGATCTAGAGGTTCGTCCTCTGCGTGTAACTCACATAAGGTTTCATGCAATGTGCAATTGCAAATCTTTTTTCATGTCTTATTCACCTCCTTGATATTTCCGAAAAACGTCCTTTGAAATCATTGATTATCTGATTAACCAATTTCATGATGATATTCATTCACACGTCTGATTCCAACCATTACAATTATTTGTTCAATTTCAGAGCGGAGGAATCGGCGCGACCGAAAAAAACGACCGAAAAAAGATTTGTATTGAGCTGAGGGAGTGTTTTTTTTTGTGTGGTGAATTTGAGGTGTGAGAGTGATATCGTGTGATTGAGTGAGTGTGTGTTTGAGTTGTTTTTTTAAATTTTTTATTGTTATTGTGTGATTGGTGTGTGAGTGTTTTTTTTTATTGAGTGATATCGGAAAAAGTTGAAAAAAAAATGGCCGCCCGTTGTGGCACAAAAAGAAGGTGTGAGGCAGAGGTGGACCCGAAGCTGGCACCCTTCGGGGGTTTCTTGAGAGCGAGGGGGGTTGAAGGCATCGCCTGTGCCAGCCTTCTGCAGGTGCTGGCAATCTTCGCGGTTATCCCGGCACCAAGCCGGGTCGTGCAATTTTTAAAGGACCAATGGGCCCACGTTGAAAGATACGTGGGCAATATTAAACAGAACCAAATACGTAAGTCTCAAATTGTATACTACCTTTATTTCTGATTCTTTTGTCATTCTTGCTGATAAGGTGACCTGAAGTGGAACTTGAACATTATTCATGATGCATCCTAGCTGTACAACACAAATGCTCATTTGAGCAACTAATGACTAGAAGGTGACTTGGGTAATGTGGCTATCGTTTAGAAATCGCACGCTGATTTGAACGATTAACTATCATCTCATTGCCTCAGCTGCTGTTCATCGAATAATTTTTGATTATTTCAGTAACCTCGGCTTACCAGGAACGGGATGACGACGATCTAATCGAGGCCATATGCCGCATGCGAGGCATCATGTTACTGGTGCACCCGCTCAATACGGGTGCACCAGTCAAGATCTACGGCCAAAGCCGCCTCGTCTTTGAGGCGGCCGAATCTAACGGAACTTACGCGGCAATAAGATTGCCGACTGTAAGTGTTCAAAATATTACGCCTTTAATTGTTCTTGAATATTTCTAGCTGAATGTACATTTGAAATTGATTCCGAACATTCAGAAGGCTCTCAATGCTGTTGAATTTAACATTTTTATTGATGTAACAGATTGAATAATTTTGAAAATAGAAACTGACAATTGCCATAATAAAATAGGAATCGACAAACTTAATGAAATGAGTGGAGATGGCGATACGAAATAAGTCTAGTAATACTCAAATTAATGATCGTGAGAATCGTAATAGTAATTCTAAAAATCACCTTCAGAACACCCAACTAATACCGACGGCACCAAAACGACAAAAAACACTAACGATGCAAACGCCGACATTTGACTTTTCTCACGTAAGTAATTCAAAAAATTGTTCCATGGCAATGTTTGAAATACATTTCGAATCATAAAATTTCAAACGTAACAGTGCGATGTAATGTGAAACACACTTGAGAATATAAGGCACCTCTTCGAAGATTTCAAACAAAAAAGATTGATGTGGACCGCATGAAATGAAGAAATGTAATCGATGAAGAATTTTGATCATGTCATTTTTACGAAAAATATGTCCATTTATTTCAGATTACTAACGCCGCCGACTTACCCGGGCCATCCACGCGCCCGGACATAACACCAATCATAACAGCCAATACTAACAACATTAACGATAACATCATTGACAATGTAAGTGAACAATTAGAAATCCTTGTTTTTCATATTATTAAATTCTCTCACTAATAAGCTCTGAGGATCGCAGTCTGAAAATATTCTGCACGATAATAGTGACAATAATATCAATAATAATAATGATGCAACTTGAAAATTTCGGAAAAATGAACTTTAAAAAATATCTATTGTAACGAACACTTAATTGGTTGGAATTATACGTGATTCGAGTTAAGCGATCAAATAGAATTAGTTCTTACCGAATTATCCGTCCAATTCATTCTAATCAGTCCAGTTTATTTTCAGGTAACCCCAGTAACAACTCCTCACCAACGCTCACCGCTAACTATTCCGCAAATAATCATAACATCGCCAAGTACGGCCACTAACGAATCTCACGACGACTCATCATCCACTAACGTCTCGACTAACTTGGCGACTCACTGCCCTTACTCACTGTAAGTTTTCAGTTACTTAAATTGGCTTCAACCGAATCATCACGTTACTACAATTCTATTTTCTTATTGCATTCACATTATACCCATTTATTCCATTCTGACCAATGGAAAGGTAATATGATAAATTGAATGAAACTATTCGCTGAAAAGTGATAAAAATCGATTTGATTAATACGAATGATAAGGTAAAGCATCTAGAAGAGTAGGGGTAGGAAATTCAGTATTTTATGATGGCATGAGATCATGATTATGT